>NW_020716985.1:207704-227541 GCF_900518725.1 Notechis scutatus | reverse complement strand
CCTTTCCTTTCCTTTCCTTTCCTTTCCTTTCCTTTCCTTTCCTTTCCCTTCCTTTCCTTTCCTTTCCCTTCCCTTCCCTTCCCTTCCTTTCCTCTCCTCTCCTCTCCTCTCCTCCTCTCCTCTCCTCTCCCCCCCTTTCCCCTTCCCCTTTTCATCCAACTTGCACAGGTTTTCAGACAGAATGGAACAACTCACCACAGCCAACTCACCCTGGCTAACTCACTGCAAGACAACTGACCAAGGCTAACTTGACACGGGACAACTTGTTGTTGGACAACTGAACAATTCAATTTATTTATTTAAAATAAGTATCTTTTTGGGGATCACGGTACCCACCCTTTCTTTAAATCCCTAAGAATAAACAGAGCATCGAAAATTTCCCAGAAGAAAAGCTTAGGGTTTTAGCCAAACTGGTTTGTTTACAGGATGCAAGCTTGTATACTACCATGATGCATATTCCTTTGCAAAGCTTTGTGGGGGGATTTCCCCCCCCCTCAGCACCTACAAAAAATATTTCCAAAGCTCAGATAATTATAGACTTTGCTTTTTTCCAAAAACAAAAACAACAACAAAAGAAATGTACAAAGTTAGCATAAACCTCTCTCCTAGAAGAATGAAATATTTTAGGAAATTTTAAAAAAGGCAGCATATCATGTTTCTGTAAAGGAGAAGCATGTTTTTAAAGACAGAAAGCAACCCCCAAGTCTTTCTTAGTAGCCCCCAGCAGATATTCTGTACCCATTAAGAAAGATTTGGCCAGCCTATCTACAAAACAAAAGACTTTCCGCTTCAGGGTGATAGGATTAAGACATGACTCTCCAGGACATAATAGGATTAACCTACTAAAACACAGAGCCCACTACACTGCACAATCTCCTGAGAACATTGTATCACCCTCCAAACTTCAACCAAACTTAGCTCAGACAACCTACAGAGCCATCTATGACCCCCTACAATAGCCAATAAAATACATGTCCTTGCACAGGAACAGGAAGCTCAAGTGCAAAACCCAAAGAAGGGATAAAAGCCACCCACTCTCAACTCCATGTGGTCAGCTGCCCAGAATCACATGTGGTTCTGCTTCATCAGTAAATGGACCCCCTTTCTAATCAGCTGCCACCCTCCATTTGTCTCTAGCGCCTTTCTCCCGGCTTGGAACTGACCCAGAGCGATATTTAAGAAAAAGAAAAAAAAGAAATATCAGTTATGCCTCTTGTAACTTTTTAATTCCAGTGGAATCTAACTCAAGCCATAACTTTCATTAGAGATACAATTGCATAACCTTTGGTTCCTGGAAAAAGTTTCCATGTAAGTAGTCCTGGTTTTGAGAACTGTAACTGTACAATCCAGGTCTTGGGTCAGCTTACTTCCTTCTCTATGCGCACCTCCTTTCCTCATTCGCTGAAGAGATGAGAGCATTTCAGAATCTATGTAAGGGAAAGATCTAGAAACAGATTGCATCCAACATTAAGGGACTCTTAAGCGGTACTAGCACTGTGTAATTTTTTTACGATGCAAGTTAAAAATTAATTTTAAAACCATTGATAAATCTGAAAGCAGAATCTCTCTCTTCCTCTCTGAATGTGTGTGTGTGTGTGTGTGTTGTTTGTATGTATCTACTGTTCTGAGGAATCGGTGGTGGGTGACTTTTAATCTATATATATAAAAGCCAACTACCACTCACTCATCACGAAATCTCCAGAACCGTAAAGCCTACAAACTTGAAATTTGGCACGTATGTTCCTCTTGGCTTCTAGGTGCTCACTAAGAAAAGATTTTTCAAAATGACCATCAGCACATTAGTATTTCTTATACAGTAATTAACAGGCTCCGATGCTAAGGAGTTCTACTCCCCCTCTCTGTTCCAACTGCCAGTTGCCTCACATTCCGTTACCCCAGTTCAAACTGTCAGACATTCCACTCCAGGTACACATATACACTGGGTGAAACCAGGCTCAATAGCAGTAACTGTGAGAGGGATCTTGGAGTCTTAGTGGACAACCAGCTAAATATGAGCCAGCAGTGTGCAGCAGCAGCCAAAAAAGCTAATGCAACCCTAAGTTGCATTAACAGAGGGATACAATCAAGATCAAGTGAGGTACTAATACCACTCTATAAAGCCTTAGTAAGACCACACCTAGAGTACTGCATCCAGTTTTGGTCACCACACTATAAAAAAGATGTTGAGACTCTAGAAAAAGTACAGAGAAGAACAACCAGGATGATTAGGGAACTGGAGGCTAAAACATACAATGAACGGTTACAGGAACTGGGCTTGGCTAGTCTAGTGAAGAGAAGGACCAGGGGAGACATGATAGCGGTCTTCCAATATTTGAGGGGCTGCCACAGAGAGGAAGGGGTCAAACTATTTTCCAAAGCAGCGGTTGCCAACCGGTGGGCCACGGCCCACTGGTGGGCCATGAGAAAATTTTGGTGGGCCGCAGAGAAATCTCACCCCCAGAGCACCCCCACAAAGCAATTAATCCAGGCTGCGCAGAAACACAAGGTTGCGCCGCCCACATGGCCCGCGGGAACCGTCCCCGCCCACTTACTCCTTACCCGGTAAACTTGCCTGCTAAATTGCTATTTTTCCTTTTTCCGACATCTTCTGTTCTGCTGTGCCGGGAGATTTAGATTAGCTAGGAAGCAGGAAATGGTTGGATTTCTTGCTTTCTAGCTACCGTATTTGCCGGCGTATAAGACGACTTTTTTGCCCTGAAAAACATGCCTCCAAGTGGGGGGGTCGTCTTATACGCCGGGAGGACTCCGACTCCCACTTCGAGCTTGAGTTGCAGCCGGGAGGGAGGCTGGGGGGGGAGCGGTGTGTGTGTGTGTGTGTGTGTGTGTGTGTGGCGGGGGTCACTCGCCACGCGCTGCGCAACCTTTCCCCCTCTTCCTTCCTTAGCGGTGTGGGGAGGAGAGGATTCGAAGATCCTCACGTGCGGCGTACTTTTCTTTTTCTTTTTTTCTTTTTGCACGCAGGTTTTGCATGCGGGCGGCTGTAGGTTAAGGATGGGGGAGCCCCCGGGTGGGTTATCAGGTTTTACGGTGCTTCCAACATGTGCGAACGGTGGGAGAGCGGAGAAGAGAGCGAGCGAGCGCCCCGCTGTGTGAAATCCTGCCGTCAAAGCAACACTGGGGGAGGCAGGGTATAAATTTACCAGGTTAATGTAGCAATGGTGATTAATGCCCAGAACATTGTTTGCGGGTATTGGGGTGTGTGTGTGTGTGTGGTGGTGGTGAGGAGAGGTTGTCCTTTGAATGAGGAAAAGTAGGTGTGACCTTGTGTAGGAAAATAAAGAGATCCTTTTTAGCGTGTTTGGCTTCTTTGCCTCCCCTCGTTCGTTTTGACGTGGAGATAATGGCCTTCGGGCGGGAGGGGAAGAAAACGGTAGCTGGATCATTTCAAATTTCACTTACTCTCCTGCCTCACTTCAATATGTCTGAGCGACTCCAGATACTGGAAGACTTTTTGAATGAAAGTGTTACCTCCATTTTTTTTTTTAAAGAGGGCCACTTGGGAAAAAAAAAAGATTCTAAGGAATTCCTTGTTTCTTGATTAAAGAGAAGGCATTGAATATACTGTTCCTTGGCAGCCTTTTCAGTGTCCGGGTTTTTGGTGTGTGTGTGTGTGTGTGTGTGTGTGTCTGCGGATCAGAAAGTCGGAGAGAAAGAGAGAGAGAGAGAGAGAGAGAGAGAGATCAGCTGTATTGAGAAGAGAACGTTTCCTGTGTTCTCATTTTATTTACAACATATTTTACGCTTAATGGTAAGCAATGAAAAATATTTTTAAAACTCATTTCTAAACTCCATAGCTATTTGCATATTCTTGGTTCAAAATTGGATTAGCTCATTTCAAAATTGTCCAAAGCAGAAAAGTGCGTCAAAAAAAAAAAAAGTGCAAAAGTGGAAGGTGTGTGGAAGAGGGGGTAGTCTTATACGGCGAGTATATAACAAACTCTATATTTTGAGTGGAAATGTTGGGGGGTCGTCTTATACGCCCAGTCGTCTTATACGCCGGCAAATACGGTAGTCTTTTAGATCTTCGGCTCAGCACAGCCAAACCTCCCTTCGGACTGAAGGTTTGCTTGCAAGCAAATTCAGTGCAGACTCACGGCAAGCAAATTTGAGAGACTGAGCTAGCCGATGGCAGATAGATAGATCACTGAATGATTCTGTGAGCAACTCAATGCCTGCTTTGCTTGATTTTGGGTAAAAGTTGCTCTTTTTTATAAAAAATTCAATATTTACGTGCATGGTGTGTTGTGAGTTAATTTTGTGAGTTTGCTTGCAAGCAAATTTTATGTGACAGACTGAGCTAGCCAATGGCAGATAGATAGATCTCTGAATGAATCTGTGATTCTGTGAGCAACTCAATCTGCCTGCTTTGCCTGATTTGGGGTAAAAGTTGCTCTTTTTTTAAATAAATAATTCAATATTTATATAAATATTTATAATATTTACATACAAGCCATGCCCAACCAGTCACATGACCACCAAGCCACACCCACAAATTAGGCCACACCCACAGAACCAGTTAGTGGTCCCTGGGATCTAAAATTATGAGTTTGGTGGTCCCTGAGGTCCAAAAGGTTGGCGACCCCTGTTCCAAAGCACTCAGGCCAGACAAGAAATAATGGATGGAAAGTGAACAAGGAGAGATTCAACGTGGAAATAAGGAGAAATTTTCTCACAGTGAGAACAATCAACCAATGGAACAGAAGTTGCCTTCATCACTGGAGGCTTTCAAGAAGAGACTGGACTCCCATCTGTCAGAAATGGTGTAGGGTCTCCTGCTTGGGCAGGGGGTTGGACTAGATCAGGGGTCGGTTGGCCTATAATGACCTATAAGGTCCCTTCCAACTCTAATTATCTGTTATCTGTTATCCCTCACTCAGGAGTGGCCTGGGGTTCCCTACATACTAAATGTCAGTGGCTTCACCAAAATGCCTTCCACCTATGGGACTGCTTCCTGACTCAAGGCAGCCGGAACAATATTCCCTTATGTGTTTCAATCACTGACCACCACTGAGCCAACAGATTGTGAACTGGAGTTCTCCTGCATAGTAAAATCATAAAAGTTTTGTCACGAAGCACGGGTATCCAGCTAGTGATATTCTTAGCATCATTCTATTCCTCATCCTGCTAATCAAAAGTTCAATATTTTCCCTGGATAGTGTTTGAATGTGCTTCCTTTGTTTTCTTTTACCATTTCACTCCTTGTAGGACACACCAAGTTTCTAGTTATTCCTGACTCAAATTACGACTCAAGTTTCCCCACCTCAGTATCACCTGACTGCAAGCAATACATTGATGGAGCCCTTTCCAAACAAGTTTTCCCCTGAGATTCCTGGATCCATCTTTAATGTATTGTGAGGCTTGTTTTGAGAAGTTTTCAAGGGTGCTCCATCACTGGAGGTTTAAAAGAAGAGACTGGACAGCCATTTGTCTGAAATGGTACATAGACTGTTCTTTCTGTGCCAACTCAAACTGCTCAAACTGCCCAAGGAGCTGCTGATCCAGTTCTACAGAGAAATGATTGAGCCTGTCATCTGCACCTCTATAACTGTCTGGTTTGGTTCTGCAACCCAACAGGACAGACACAGACTTCAGAGAGTAATTAAGACTGCAGAAAAAACAATGGCTACACACCTGTCTCCCATCGAGGACCTGTATGCTGCACGAGACAAAAAGAGGGTTTACAGACCCCTCACATCCCAGACATAAACTGTTTCAACTCCTTCCCTCAAAATGACACTATAGAGCACTGGACACCAGAACAACTAGACACAAGAACAGTTTTTCCCCGAATGCCATCACTCTGCGAAACAAATAATTCCCTCAACTTTGTTCAACTATTACAAAATATGCACTACTATTACTGTTAATCTTCTCATCACTCTTTATCACCCATCCCCTCCCACTTGTGACTGTATGACTGTAACTTTGTCACTTGTATCCTTACGATCTATATTGACTGTTTCCTAGTATGATTTGATTGCTTATTGTACCCTATGACTATCATTAAGTGTCGTACCTTACGATTCTCGACTCCTGATGAATGTATCTTTTCTTTTATGTACACTGAGAGTATTTACACCAAGACAAATTCCTTGTGTGTCCAATAAAGCATTCTATTCTATAAAGTATTCTATTCTTCTAGACTCTCCTACTCGAGCAGGAGGTTGGTCTAGAAGACCTCCAAAGTCCCTTCCAACTCTATTATTGTATTGTTATGTTTTGATCCCATAGGATGCCATCTTTCCTTTTCCTTTTTTCATTTCCAGGACTCTGAAGATTCCTTTGACTTAACATAGAACATAAAACATAGAATCATAGGGTTGGACCCTATACCTATGTTACTAACTTAACAACTGCAGTGATTCATTGAACCACTGTGGTGTAAAATGGGGCAAAACTCCCTTAACAACTTTTCTTGCTTAGCAACAGGAATTTTGGGGTTCAATAAGTTGAGGACTACTAATAAGTTGAGTTTTGATTCAGTGCCTTCTTGATCTCCTGACAGGGATTGGTGGGGAAATCATGTTTCCTACCCTTTCTGGGACACAGAGAACAAACAGCTTGTTTCCCAAACAAAATTTTAGACAACTTTGTCTAAAATAGTATAGGATCTCTTGCTTGAGCAGGGGAGGGGTTGGACTAGAAGACCTCTAAGGTCCCTTCCAACTCTGTTATTCTGTTAACCCAACAAAAAGAAGTGCTGTTTATTATTTATTTATTATTATATTTTTTTTCTTCCATGTATAGAGCTTGCCTTGACTCCCCGAATGCCCTCTGCTGACAACAATGAAAGAAAGCCGGGTTTTTAGGTTTAAATTTATACTTAAATGTTAATAGCTTTCAATTCCTCCAAAATCATAAAATAAAAATTTGAAAGCCTAATTTAAAACCAATAAAAAATATCTCAGCTCGCCAATAAAATAGGGAGCGGAGGAAGCAATAAATAATGGAAGAATGTTTAAAAAATAATAGAAGATGCGAGCTTGTTTTTTAAAAAAAAAGAAGAAGAAGAAAAAAGGAAGTAGTTCTACCCGAGTTTGGAGGCCAAGCCTTGAGCAGCTTAGGAGTTTGCTGTGCTCTTTTCTTCGAAGGAGATCATAGATGTTTCTACTCATCTACTTATTCATTTATGAGATTTATGACTGCTTCCTCTCCAGGATTTTCATCCATAACAATAGCCTTGTGGGACAGTTCAGGCTGAGGGAGAGTCTGGAAAAAGTGTAGAAAAGAGCAACAAAGATTATTAGTGAACCGGAGGCTAAAACATATGAAGAACGGTTTCAGGAATTGGGTATGTCTAGACTAGTGAAAAGAAGAATTAGGGGTGACATGATGGCAGTCTTCCAATATTTGAGGGGCTGCCACTGTCATGTCCTTGTTGGAGTCTGACACTGAGGGAGAGGAGGAACAGCCGACAGGGAGTGGGAATGTGGCTCTGGAGGTTGTGGAGAAAACTGGGGAAGGCTACAGGCCAGCTGGGCAGTCAGAGGAAGACCCAAGCCTATCCCCTCTTCATCCTAGGGCACGCAGGGAGGAGAGGATAAGGGAGAAATGTGAATGGCATGGTTTATGGGGGAGGAAAGGGCCCTGATCCCCTACATGGGCTGCAGCTGGGAGGACTGTTTAAAAGGACAAACTGCGCATGGCCTAGTACTGGAAGCAAAACGTGACATAATTCTAGTCTTTCATTGCTTATCTAAGTTCTGGCGTCCTTCCCAGTGTGTCTATTTTGATATCTGTGGATGTCTTCAAGCCCTTATCCTGCCTTGTCTCACTAATTGCTTCAGTGTGGTTTGTGCGGTTTTTGCTAAATTTATATGTATTTTGAGTTTGAATGGAAGTTCTTCCTTTTCGCAACTGTTTGTGGGGGTGTTTTTCTCCAGTCAATGATAATTGGAGTTTTGAAGCCAAGTTGAAGGAATTAAAGGGACTTCCCTGTTTTTGTGACATTGTTGTTTTTGTAACCCATCCTGGGTCATCACAGCCACAAAGAAGAGGGAGTCAATTTATTCTCCAAAGCACCTGAAGGCAGGGCAAGAAGCAATGGCTGGGAACTAATCAGAGTGTCAGTGGTGCCTCCGTTCAAAATCCAAGAAAGAAAACATTAGACTCCATTAAAATAGAGAAAAGTACTTTTACTGGATATGAAGTGATAATAACGAAAAGAAACCAAGATCGGAGGCAAATAGGCGCGGAAATTACATATTGAAAGTTATCCCAAGTCCCCTCCCCCAACAGTTCAAACTGGATATACAATCCGAGGTGTGTATAATGTCATGTGGCTTATATCTTCAGGTGGCATCTCTCACATCTGGTATGCCAAGACGGTTGACCTTGGCCTAAAAAGGATAAGCGGCTGCAGTTGCGCAGAAAGCAGGAAAACGTCCCAACTTCTACAGTTCATTCCACCACCACCCCGCCCGTTTCCATGGCAGCTGGCAAGAGTCATGCAGTAAAAGATGTCAGCAATAATTCTTGGAGACTGACAGACAAAAGCAACCTGGAATTAAGGAGAAAATTCCTAACAGTGAGGACAATTAACCAGTGGAACGACTTGCCACCAAGAGTTGTGGGTGCTCCATCACTGGAGGTTTCTAAGAAGAGACTGGACAGTCATTTCTCTGCCCGATGCTGGGTGGGTGTGGCCATGGTGGGCGTGGCCTAGTTGGCTTCCTGCACCATGGTGTGTGGGGGGCGTTTTTGCCCTCCTCAGGCTCCGGAGGCTTTCCTGGAGCCTCTGGAAAGGCAAAAACAGCCTCCCACAGGATCCAGAGGCCCTCCAGAGCCCAGAAACAGGCCTGTTTTTGAACTTCCAAGGAGGCCCATTTTTCACCCTCCCTGAGCCTCAAACCCGGGTGAACCTGTAGCAACCCACCCCTGGTTATTTGTTTGAAATAGTGTCAGTTCTCCTGCTTGAGCAGTGGGTTGGACTAGAAGACCTCCAAGGTCCCTTCCAACCCTGTTATTCTGTTGTGGCTCAGGGGTTTGAGCCTGCTTTGTTAGAGGACGAAGATTTGGACAATGAGGAAGAGGAGGGTTTGGCTTTGAAGTTTGAGCCTGCTTTGCTAGAGGATTTGGAGTTGCCTCCCTCCCCAGGACTTTCCCCTTTGGCCAGACCTTCCTCCCTGATTGTGCCTCAGGTGTCGGCAGATAACCAAGAGGGCGTATCAGAGTCTCTGACTGAGGAATGCTGGCTTGATGTGAGGCAACGGCGCAGGCAAAAGTGCGAGTTGCAACGCAGAAAGAAAGGACGAATCAGAGACTGAGATGAGGGACTGACACACCCCACAGGGATTAAAAGTGGGTGTGTTCGCTCTGGGAACTTGTTCGGGACAACGTGTTACTTAGTGAGAGAAGCTTCAGAATATCTTGTGTGTGGCGACAGCTTGTGATTTATATTCCTGCTTTATTGTCGGACTTGGCAGACAGCTTGTGTGAGACTGCCAAGAACTTTATCGGCTCAAGGAATTTAACCCTGTAATTACTGGACTTGTTTGCTTGTTTATATTCATTTGGAAATTTGGACTTCTCACCTCGTTGGTACAGGTGAGACATAACATATTCTATTATTCTTGGTTCTTGGCTGCTGACAAGGAGCCTGCCAGGGCTCCAACAAATCCACCCTTGTTCAAATCATAAGTCTCTAGCCACATCTCTCAGAGTTAAAAAAAATGTTTTAGTAGGAATGGCCATGTTAGCATTACCTGGATGCAGCCGACACTAAAACACATCATTCATTTCCCACTTGACCCTGGTCTTCCCCCCACCCCCTGGATGTATATTCTCCAATGGGACACATCCATAGCCAAGAGTCATCAATCATACTCTCCAGTAATATTTTTGCGTGCCAACAACTTTGGGCTGCTAAGGCGATTTTCTGAGCATTTGAAGAATGCACTGTTTTCCCCCATTCCCTTTCTGCTGGCAGCTAAAAAGACCAAAAGAATATCTTTTTAGTTGACAGAGAGCCCTTAATTAAAACCTACAAAAGATTCCAAATATAAGTCTTGATTTCAGATTTCGGATTAATCCACTTCTGTTTGCAAATAGTCCAGAAAGTTACTCATTCCTTTGGTGCTGAGACAGGAACCCCTCTTTAACACTGGCATTTAACACTTTGGGTTGCTTTGACAACCTATATGTGACAAATGGAGGCTAGCTGCAGATATGGCACAAGGTTCATTATCAATTCCCTTTATCCTTTCTTGAAAAGGCTTTTAATTGTTATCCATTCTTAACAACAAGGGTTTAATGTTTTTGATTAAACCTCTCCCTAAGATCTTCACAACTTTGACACCTTCCATCTGAATTTAATTAACTCTCCCCTTACTTTTTTTTTTTTTTTTTGACTAAAAGTTGGCCTAAAGTGTTCATTGTAAAGATGTGAGGACAAGAACAAGCAGAAGTTAATAGTTTTAACAAAGGTGCTTTGTGTGGTTTTTTTTTTTAATTAAACATGGAATTTTTGCTAGGCAGGGGGAAAGAGACAGCTCAACTAAATTTAACCTTCAAGATTTGGTTAATTAGAAAAGTTGTATTGAGATTATGAAAGAATTTTGCAGGAGCTGGTAGATAAAACTGGACATATTTGTCAGTTTTGGTTTCTCTGTACCTCTCACTTATATTTTAAAATTATTTTAATGAATGAAGAATGTAATTGGTTTTTGACAAACATGTGCATTACAATTCTGAACATTTTCATGCACTTCTCCAATTGTGTTCCTTCTTATATCTGTTTACTGTATATTTATTGATGTATAAAATGTATTGGCCGCACATCTTACCATGCTATCATTTCTCTCTCTCTCTCTCTCTCCCCCTCTTCTCTCCATCCTCTCCCCCTCCCCCTCTCCCTCCCTCCATATCTATCTATCTATCTATCTATCTATCTATCTATCTATCTATCTATCTATCTATCTATCATCTATCTATCATCTATCTGTGATGACCCAGGTCATGGCACAAAGGCAACCCAGCCAGAATAATAAGTAGAGGTCCCTTTATTAGCTGCAACTTTGTCCTCTTACCTTCCGGTCTGGATAAAACCTCTCCCAGGAACCTGCCTTTGGCTGCATATATTCCAATCCAAAATGGTGTAAACAGAAAACTTTAAAATATAAGTCCAACAAAGCAAGATAAGGTAATAAATCTAGCAGGGCAAGATAAGGAGTTCCAGAAGGGAAGTAATATGGCTGTTGGGAAGATGCTAGGAACTCAGATAACAGCAGCCAACACTAGGTGAACTCAGCGTTTGTTCCCGACAACTGCCCCTTCCATCTGCCTCTCCTTTAAACTCCATCCCCAGGTGTGCCTTGTGAAGGGAATCAGGGCCTTTTCCTCCCTCGTAAGCCACGCAACCCACATTGCTCTCTTCTCTGTTCTTCCCTGCATGATCTAGGATGAAGAGCGGGTGGGCCTTGGTCTTCCTCTAAACCCCCTCTCCCTTGTTTTACCTCTTTCCTGCTCTGCCCAGCCAGACTTTGCCCTTTCCCAGTTTCCTCCACAGCCAACAGAACCACTCTCCTACTCCCTGATGGCTGTTCGTCTTCCTCCTCGGATTCAGACTCCAAGGGGGAGGCATGACACTATCTATCTATCATCTATCATCCATCCATTATCTATCTATTTTCATCCATTCTCTCTTCCGCCGCCCCCATCTCCTTAAAAGGGCTGTACATATTTCAGACATGATATGGGAGTATTTCAGATTATAAGAATGGACAAAAATCTCTTTGTTAATTTTGAAGCACGAGCCTAAAATAGAAGTGGCCGCTTTAATGAGACAATTCTTTAAAGTTGTTGCAACTTTCAAAGCACTGCAACTTTCCCCCCATATTTTCTAAAAAAAAAAAAAAAATCCTTCCACGAATAGATGAAGGCGCTAAGTTTGCACAAAGAGCAAAATTTTCCACAATCGCATTGGCTATGAATATTACAATTGCATTGGCTACAATCTCATTGTCTATGAATGTTATCCAGGCATTCTCCACATGAATGTTTGCACCTTATCTTCATTGATAAGGGCAATGGAGCTTGTAGTTTTTTTCCTGATTGACAAGTCTGAAAGCTTAAAAAGAAAAGAAAAAAAGAACCAACCGACATTGCCTAATTGGGGGAAAAATGAAAATATGGGAGGCTAACTGCATTTTATGTGTGGTTTAAAAAAATGCGAAAACAACAGCGTCACGCTACACCACAAACCAATTTCTTTTCCATCTCTGTTGCACAATATGCTTCTGTTGGCTTCATGATAATCTGCTTTTTATTTTTTTTCCGAGACACATATTGTCAAAGGAAGGGCCATATCTGCCATCTTCCCCACCTCCCTTATTAATCTGGCTGTTGATAATGCTCTGTTTGGTCACTCTCGGTTCCCGTGAAAACTGCTCCAGGTTTATTAAACAAAGAAGGCCTGGGAGGGGGGAGAACAAAGAGATTCCTTGGGGTGACTCCCATGTTTGCTTTTCAGCTCTTGTTCTCTCATGGCTCATACCTCCTCCTGGGTGAGAATGTGGGCTGCAGGCAAACTCTGTGGAAGCCCCAAATCCAATTCAAGATGGATGAGACAGGATTTGAGAAGGAGAGTTTGGTTGGAACGCTGACACTCTGCTCACTGCCAGGAGTTCGATCCTGATGGGATTCAAGGTTGAATCAGCCTTCCCTTTTTCCCCAAGGTCAATAAAATAAGAACCCAGATTATTGGAGGTCATATGCTAACGCTGTAAACCAGGGGTCTCCAACTCCCGGTCTGTGAACCGACACTGGGCCATGGCATACCAGCAACCAGCGCATGCAAACAAGCAAAGTCCCATCTGTGGGATGCAGGCAGCAGGTGAAACCATGGCCCCCTCTGCTCCATGGAGAAACCTTTCCCTGGTGCCCAAAAAGTTGGGGGTGGTGGAAAAACCACTGCTTTAAACCACTTAAAAAGGGCTGTGAAGCACTATGAAGCAGTATATAAGTCTTGTCGCTATTTCTATCTCAAAAAGTATGTTGTTAAAATATGGCATGGGTCAGTGGTGGGATTATTATTATTTTTTACTACCGGTTCTGTGGGCTTGGTGGGTGTGTCTTGGTGGGCATGGCAGGGGAAGGTTACTGCAAATTCTCCATTCCCTCCCCACCCCCTTCCTTCCTTCCTTCCTTCCTTCCTTCCTTCCTTCCTTCCTTCCTTCCTTCCTTCCTTCCTTCCTCTATCTTTCTTTCTCCCCCTCCCTCTTTCTTTTCCTTCCTTCCTTCTTTTCTTTCTCTTTCTTTCTTTCTCCCCCTCTCCCTCTTCTTTCTTTTTTCCTTCCTTCCTCCCTCTCCCTCCCTCCCCTCTTCCCCCCTCTCTTTTTGCTAGTTCCCAGTATTTGCTTCTGATTTCTGGCAAAATGGATTCACCTAGTGACCACAGTATTTGCTTAATGACCACAGCATTCAATGATTAATGACTGTAAGACAGACAGACAGACAGACAGACAGACAGATGGAAAGACAGATGGAAAGACAGATGGAAAGACAGACCGACAGAAAGACAGACCAACAGACCAACAAACCAGTTTTTAAATCTGTTTGCAAGGAGGCTAATGACAAAATTCAAAATTGCCTCCATGTGGTTTTTTTTAGATCGACTCGGTTCCATCTGACGGGTGGGCCATTAGAAGGCTCTTTGCACTGACTTTGAATGCCTTTCTAACCACTGCCTCACCATGGTTATCCATCACCCACCTGTCTGTCATGATTCGGATTCAAAACCCAAGGAGGAGGACCAACAACCAGCAGCCAGCTCCAGAATGCCGACAGAATGTCTATTTTTATTTCACATTAATGTGAAATTTCACTTTAATCATGTAAAGTAGGTTAAACTAAGAAGGTGAAGGTAGGATGTTTGCTGATCACATTCAAATCAAGTCAGTTGAAATGCTAACAGGTACCACAAGTGACGCTTGGTTAATTTTATTCTTTGTATAGCCTTTTTGTGACTTAAGGTGATGAGGATACCAGTGTGGGTTATTGGGTCAGTATATTGTAAAATTCAGAAAAAATGGATGAATTCAGCAATCATTTTGTAAGCTGTACAGATTTTCTTTCAAAGTTCCTTTCCAGGCTGTAGGGAATGAGTGGGTTATGAGATCCAAACTCTGTCAAGGACCTTGGAGTACTCATCTCTAATGATCTAAGTGCTAGAGCCCACTGTAACTATATAGGCAAAAAGGCATTAAGAGTTGTTAACCTAATCCTGCGTAGCTTTTTCTCTGGTAATATCACACTACTAACCAGAGCATACAAAACATTTGCTAGACCAATACTCGAATACAGTTCATCAGTCTGGAACCCACATTACGTATCCGATATTAGCACAGTTGAGAAAGTCCAGAAATATTTCACAAGAAGAGTTCTCCACTCCTCTACTCATTGCAGAATACCTTATGCCACCAGACTTGAAATTCTAGACCTAGAAAACCTTGAATTATGCTGTCTTCGGTCTGATCTAAGTATAGTATATAAAATCATACATTGCAATGTCCTACCTGTCAATGAATACTTCAGCTTCAACCATAACAATACAAGAGCACACAATAGATACAAACTCAAGGTTAACTTCACCAAACTTGATTGCAAGAAATATGACTTCAGCAACAGAGTGATCAATGTCTGGAATACTCTGCCTGACTCTGTGGTTTCTTCCCCAAACCCCAAAAACTTTAACCTTAGACTTTCTACTATTGACCTTACCCCTTTCCTAAGAGGTCTGTAGGGGGCGTGCATAAGCACACCAACGTGCCTACCGTCCCTGTCCTATTGTTTCTTTTTTATTTTCTTATATTCATCCATTTCATGTATTCATAACTATGCTTATACTTATACCAATTATCTTGTAAGCAATTGACAAATCAAATAAATAATAAATAAAAAAATAAATATTTTGTACTTAGTTACAGGTTTTTTTTCTTCAGGAATATTTAGTTCTTCCTTCTGTAGAAGGAGTAGCAGAACCTATGGAGGGAGTCAAGAGAGGAATCAGCCTAGATTCACTATGTAGTCACAAACAGATGAAGTCGAACCCTTCTTGACTCAAAGATGCTTTTTTCAGGAGACGACTGGACCTTCTTGTTTTTCTTTGTTTCTCATCCAAGAAGCTTCTTCAGCTCTTACAGAATAGTGGGGAATGGAAGGATTTCTATTCCTTGCAGACAGCTGGTTATTTGCATCCTTTCTGAGGGTCATTGAGGCCACATGGAGGTTTATCTGTGTCCTCAGGGTCACCTCTAGAGCTGAAGAAGCTTCTTAGATGAGTGTAGTGGCCCGCCAGCAGAGCTGGCAACAGATTTGGACAGTGAGGAGGTTGGGAAGGAACTTGGGACAATTCTGGAGTCTAGGGAAGGCTCTGATGAGTGCTCTGCATCGAAGGCAGAGATGGGGCCAGGGCTGTCCGACAGTTATCAGGGCCTTCAGAATCAGAGATCAGTGGGGAAGAAGAACAGATGGAACCTGTTCCTGATGTGCACATGCACAGAGCTGCCAGGAGAAGGGAACAGTTAAGGAACAAGGGTCGACTCGGAAGTAAAGGCACAGGTGGATGGTGAATGGCCCCTCCCACAGGGAATAAATGGGAGCAAAAGGGGAGTGGGGTTTTGCAGGAGACAATTAATTCATTTAATTAGTGTGAAGATTTGTTGGTGACCCTCAGAGACTCCTTGCTAAGTATTTCCTTGTACAGCCTTGTACTTGGAAGCTATCAGCCTGGCAACTCTCCAAGCCTGATAAGGTCTGTGGTTGCTATTTCCCCTTCAAAGACTGTTTGCTGGGACTTTGCTGGACGTGAATGATAGGAATTCACATTAGCCTAATAAAAAGGGGTTTTGTCGGGACAAGAAGTCTGTTTCGTGATTTTGTGAAACCTAGGTCAGAACAATGAGAAGTGAAATGTCTTCAAAAGAAAAAACAAGAAAGTCCAGTTGCTCCTGAAAAAGCACCTTTGCAATAACCATAGAATAGAATGGAATGGAATGGAATAGAATAGAATAGAATAGAATAGAATAGAATAGAATAGAATAGAATAGAATAGAATAGAATAGAAAATATGGAATGGAATGGGATGGAATAGAATTCTTTAGAATTCTTTGTTGGCCAAGTGTGATTGGACACACAAGGAATTTGTCTTGGTGCAAATGCTTTCAGTGTACATAAAAGAAAAGATACATTTGTCAGGAGTCAAGAATCATCAGGTACAACACTTAATGATAGTCATAGGATACAATAAGCAATCAAATCATACTAGGAAACAGTCAATAAAAATCGTAAGGATACAAGCGACAAAGTTACAGTCATACAGTCACACAAGTGAGAAGGAATGGGTGATAAGGAGTGATGAGAAGATTAGTACTGCAGACTTTGTAATAGTTGAACAGTGTTGAGGGAATTATTTGTTTAGCAGAGTGATGGCTTTTGGGAAAAAACTGTTCTTGTGTCTAGTTCTTCTGGTGTCCAGTGCTCTATAGTGTCATTTTGAGGGAAGTTGAAACAGTTTATATCTGGGATGTGAGGGGTCTGTAAACATTTTCACAGCCCTCTTTTTGACTCATGCAGTAAACAGGTCCTTGATGGATGGCAGGTTGGTAGTAATTGTTTTTTCTGCAGTCTTTTTTTTTTTTTTTGAACAAATTTTATTAATTTTTAAAGACATACAAAACATAAATACACAAAAACACAAAACATAGAAACATAAAAAATCTCTTTTCTGAAAGTTGCTTAGTCCCGGGTTAAAACTCTTGGTACAGACACAAATTCAAATTCATATTCATTTTACATACCATTTCATATCTTATTAACATTTTCAATTTTCTGTATAGCTTTTCCTCTCTTTTAAATTTTCTCAATTTTATTTTATTTATCTCCTCTCAATTTAAATCATAATATTTATTATTCTTTGTCTGTTCTATTTCCAGCTATCCATTTATCTTTCTTTTTTGAAAAAAAAAACTTCTCCTGTACACTAAATGGAATATGATGCCTTTATCTCTTTCCCCTATCTTTATAATACTTAATATAAAACACATAACTTTCATTGGGATTCTGTCTGGTACATTCTAAAATTATACTATATTATCAAAACCAATACAAATCTATTCATTAATATTGATATTCATTTATATCTTAAACATTTAACACATTACTTTTCAATTAAATCACATACTTTTATGGGAGCACCTATTTTCCATAATTATCCCCCCCCCACATCACCTATTATAGCTCATTATTTCATTACAATGTTCCTCCTTCTTCTACTTCAAATCTCTCATTTCACAAAAAGTTTCACTAAAATAACATAGTCTAATCATTAATATTAACAATCATTTATATCTTAAACATTTTACTCATTTCAATTAAATATCATGCCTTTGTGCGAACACTTATGCTTTCCAAAATTATTCCCACCCCCCCACATCACATACTTAAATTATATTTCATTACAGTACTCCCTTTTTCTTAACAAGAATTTCACTAGGTTATACTAAATATTTTATCACATTTTGAATTACATATTATTTCCAATTTTCTATGGTTATTTCTAAATACAAATATAAAAATGCAATCTTATGTACCTTTCTAGAATCCCTTTGTTTTTTCTGCAGTCTTAATTACTCTCTGAAATGTGTGTCTGTCCTGTTGGGTTGCAGAACCAAACCAGACAACTATGGAGGTGCAGATGACAGGCTCAATCATTCCTCTGTGGAACTGGATCAGCAGCTCCTTGGACAGTTTGAGCAGTTTGAGTTGGTGCAGAAAGAACAGTCTATGTACCATTTCAGACAAATAGACAGTAATAGTAGTGCAGACTTTGTAATAGTTGAACAAAGTTGAAGGAATTATTTGTTTCTCAGAGTGATGGCATTCGGGGAAAAACTGTTCTTGTGTCTAGTTGTTCTGGTGTGCAGTGCTCTATGGCATCATCTTGAGGGAAGGAGTTGAAACAGTTTATGTCCGGGATGTGAGGGGTCTGTATTTTCACAGCCCTCTTTTTGACTCGTGCAATATACAGGTCCTCGATGGAAGGGAGGTTGGTAGCAGGTTTTTTTCTGCAGTCCTAATTATCCTCTGGAGTCTGTGTCTGTCCTGTTGGGTTGCAGAACCAAACCAGACAGTTATAGAGGTGCAGACAACAGACCCATGACGTGGATGACTGGGAATCTCTACAGACTTTCAACCCCTCTTGAATTTCATTGACCAATTTCATTCAGCACCCAAATAGTGCTAACCACGAGTTGAGGAGATTCCTGTGTATAAATGCATGAGTAGTAATAAATCAGTTTAACTGGGATTTCAAGTGATATTCTGGTTTTTCGTGCCTGACACCTTCCCTACCAACATCCTTAAGTTAGACTTTCTAACATCGACAAGCAGGTTATTTGCACTTTTTCAAGTGTTCTGATGCTGCAAAGCAGTTCTATAATTAAACGCACAGGAATATAAAACAGCATATATTCAGTGAAGTTTGAACAAAAAAAAATCGATGGATATTTTATGTGCTATTAAACAAAATTGCAAACGGATGCATGAATGAAAGGAACTGAGCGGAAAGGTGTGAAAATAAACCGTTCAGGCGATACTATTTTGAGTACAGTAGAGTTAATGTGCAATTCCTTTCCTTTCTTTGTCTTGCTGATTATTGTAGTTAATTGGAGCGAACTTAATTGGAGTGCAACATCCAGGCAACCACTAGATGGCAGCAGAGAAATATTTCTTCCTTGCTTGGCTGCCATCTTAAGATTTTCCATAGTATTGACATATATGAGGCTTTAGTTAAGCAGCGATATGGAAGTATGACCTCAATGGACCCCAAATTTCCATTGCTAAGTGAGACAGTCCTGTTCGCTGATGACATAAAATTATTTAACACCACCAACAATGCTGCTGCCATACAAAGCAACCACATTATAAAAAAGATGTTGAGACTCTAGAAAAAGGCAGAGAAAAGTAACCAGGATGATTAAGGGACTGGAGACTAAAACATCTGTCAGAAATGGTGTAGGGTCTCCTGCTTGGTTGAGGTTTTGGACTAGATGACCTACAAGGCCCCTTCCAACTCTGTTAATCGTTTAATAATTTGTTAATAATAGTGAAGACAAAGAGCTGGATGAGGTGGGCTCTGACCTACCAGGGCACTGCTTACGTTCTTATGACCCTCTGTTCATTTACACTGGGACAGGAAAAGGATTCCTCAGAGTGAATCTATAGAAATAATCAAATGAAACAGAAATTGACAGATTCATTCTTCTCTCTTGGTGAAACCTCTGGCCCCTTTTCCATCTTGTCAGCTGCAACCTTCAGCCTAGACATTTCTCCCATTTATGATTTTCCCCAGTCTCCAATATCGTGTTGCTAACCTCAGTCATAACTTTCATTCTTCAAATGAAGTGAAGAAGAAGAATGTCTTAAATCCCCATTCTCGTTTCATGTTGGCTCCTAGGTCCAGCTGAAATCCATCTTCATTACTTTCAGGGCCTCTGGCACCCTTACCCTTCTGTCTTATCTTTCCTTTTTCATCTTAATATAGTCTTTCAGTTACCTTCAACGCCTAGTCTCTCTCACTATCTTAAATAACTACTTCTCTCGCACTATCAATTCCTTTGAGTGATACTATCTTCCTTATTTTCAGGAAATTCTTCTTTGAAACTCATTTTTTCCAAGGCTCCCAGTTCTTGTTGGACTATATATATAGATATATTAAGCCTCTCTCTCTCTCTAGACACACACACACACACACACACACACACACACACACACACCCTGCAAAGCCATATCAGGGATTCATAAAAATCTGATTATCTGA
>NW_020716985.1:187486-198125 GCF_900518725.1 Notechis scutatus | reverse complement strand
TCCTTTTCTTCTTCTCCTTCTCCTCTTCTTCTTTTCCTCCTCCTCCTTCTCCTCTTCTTCTTTTCCTCCTCCTCCTCCACCTCCTCCTCCATTATGTGAATATACGGGAACAGAAACTATGAAAATTCATCAAAGATATTTTCTTTTCCCCAGGAATGAAAAGGATGGAATCCCAGAGGAAAAACATAATAACGCAAGCATCATCCAGTACATACCATTATTGGCTAGGATAAAGATCATTTACTGGTAAAGTAGCTAAAGGAACTCTGACATCAAGGACAGTTTGTTATCCCACTGGATTTTATATTTTGGGATATTTTGCATTGAGAAAACAGCACCAATTAGCATAATTAGCATTGTATATAAACTTTCAAAACAGTGTGGATTCCGAAAGGTATCTTAGAAGCTCTGGAGGATTTCTCAACTGCTGAGATTATAAGAAATGGAGAAACGTTCTGGAATTTACAGCCAATTGTTTTTAGAACACTCTCAAGCTTGGTACATAAAACATGCTAAGCTCTAATTGCAGATAAACAAGATATAATTGCTGTTGTTCACATAAAAGTCCAGGATCAAGTAAATAAACCATATTATGCAATGGCCTGGGTCAGGAAGCATACTAAAACAATGCCTGGGATCTCACAGATTAGCTTACATGCTACCAGTCCTGTGTTCTCCCCAAGGTGCAAAAGTGTGCTATCCCACTCACTCACTCACACGCACACACATAACAGTGGTTTACTGGCTTTATTAATATTCCTCAGCAATTCCCTTGACCAAAAATCCAGAATTGTCCCAATTAAGTCCCGCCAAAAGCAGATCGTCTAGTCCAGAGGTGTCAAACTTGATTTCATTGAGGGCTGCATCAGGGTGGTGTTTGACCTCAGGGAGCCAGGGAGGCATGGCCAGCTCAACATCACTCATGTCAGGGGCACATGTGGTGGCCTGGGCAGGACTGGTGGTATCCAGGGGTGGGATTCAAATTTTTTAACAACTGGTTCTGTGGGCGTAGCTTAGTTGATGGGCATGGCTTGGTGGTCATGTGACTGGGTGGACATGGCTTGGTGGTCATGTTATTGGCTGGGTGTGGCCAACTCAATATCACTCACATTGAGGCATGCATCTCCTCACTTGGCCTCTCATGACTGTGGGGAATGCTGCAACAGTTGTAAGTGTGAAAAATGGTCATAAGTCCCTTTGTTCAGTGCCATTGTAACTTTGAATGGTCACTCCACACAAGCAAAGTACTAACAAAGGAAGGGAAAATAACTCCAGAGAAGTTCCTGAGACCGGAAGTCTAGTCCTGCCAAGAATGTAATAAGGGTTAATGGAGAGGCAGTTTCTGTAAGCAACACCAGAATATTTCCTTCCTGCCTTCCCTACAGGATTAGGCCAGTGATTTCTTCTAACAACCGGTTCTCCGAACTGCTTAGAATGTTAACAACCGGTTCTAGCGAATAGGTGTGAACTGGTAGAATCCCACCCCTGGTGGTATCCTTCTGCAGCCCTCTGTCAGTGAAAATGGAACTCGGGAGGGTTGCGTGCAGCCCTTTCAAATTCCATTTTCTCTGGCAGAGGCACCGCAGTCCGCTCCTTCGCTGTTTCCGGGGTGGCCCTTTGGGCCTGATCTAAGCACCACATGAGCCGGATCCAGCCCCCGGCCTTGAGTTTGACACCCCTGGTCTAGTCCCTAAAGCAGTGATGGCTACCCTTTTCCATGTTGCATGTCAAAAGTATGCTTGCGTAGCTGCACCCATGATGCAATGCGCGTGTGACTCCCCCGACCCCTGTGTGGGCATCGCACATCTCTGTGCATGTGTGTGCAACCCCCTGCATGCTGCATGCCTCTGTGCATGCATGCGCGACTCCCCCTGTGAACCCCACCCACTGTGCATGTGCACATATCTCCTGTGCATGTATCCCCCTGTGCATTTGTGGCAGACATCTGACAGTTAGCTGTCTGGTGGGGGTGCATGCATATGCATAGTGAGGCTCTTCCAGGTGACCTCTCGTGTGCTGGCAGAAATGGCTCTGCATGCCATTTCCAGCACACGTGCCATAGGTTCGCTATCATGGCCCTAGAGCAATGGCCAATGAGTCAACAAGCCACTTGAAAAGTTTCCCAATCCAGATGACTTCCGGTTTGAGCTTCTTCGGCAACAGACCAAAGCCTTGTCTCTGCAAGGCTTCTATCCATGCTCGCCGCTGGAGTGCCCCGAGCCAGCTGGTTTCGGAGCTAAGCCACCCTGTAGAGGTGGTGAAGAGGGGGAAGACTGCCTGAAGGGTTGAGGAGAGCCGCATCTCTCCTCCCCAGCTGGCCATTACTCCCTTTCCCAAAGGAGGTTGCAGTGGTGGTCAGAAATGGCCACACAAAGAAGAACTCGACCGGAAAAGAATGTGCAGGAGGAAGATAAGAAGAGAAAGTTTTGGTTGACCGGGTCAAACAGCAAAAGCAACAAATAAGGTACCCTGGAATCGAAACTATTAAAAAGAAACAATAACATTGTTCCCTAAGAAGATTTTTAAGCTGCGAAGGAGAGAGAAACTGGAAAAGATTTGGTTTTTTTCCCCTCCTTTTCCTATACTGACAGCTAAGAGACTTAAGCAAGAAATTGGAAAAAAAAATCCACTTTGACATTAATAGGCATTTAATGCTGAAAATAAAAAGTCAAGGGATAATAAGGATTTCTGGATAATCAAAAGTTTTTGAAAACAGGAAAGGAAAGAAAAAGAATAGAAGGGCAGGATCTGGAAGGGAGGAGACTGCCTGGAATTAAAAAGAACTTACAGCAAAATCTCAACAAGACTTCCAAAAGATACATTCTAACTGAAATATCGCAACAAAAACCCCAGGAAGAGAAAGTGAAAAAAGAAATAAGAAGAAATAAGAAGATATAACTCGGGACTATCTGGATTACTTGATGATTTCTGGATTTTTGGTTATTGTATTTGAATGACTAAAATCAATCGGGTGGTTATTTAAAACTGTTTATAATGGCTCCACTTTTAGAAGAACTGAAAATGGAACTTAAAAGGTACAAAGAAGATGCACAAGAAGGGAGAGGTTTATTGGCTTCGTATTTCAGTTTTTAGAAATGGAGATTTGGAACTATGAGAAACAACAAGAAATGCCTGCAGAACAAGAAGATTGTGACAAAGAAGAAGCCATCTTTAATGAACAAGTAATCTTAGGTGGGGGAAAAAAAGGAAAGGGGGGAAAGAGAATGGAAAGTTTAAGATTGGGAAAAACAGCTCCAAAAAAAAAAAAAATAGAGTGAAAAATAAGTATAAAATCAGAAAGCAACAGAAGAGGGAAATGCAGAAGAGAGAATTAGAAGTAGAGAGACAAGGGGGTAAAAAGGGGAGGGAGAAGATGAGAGGGAAGAAAGAAAGGAAAAGAAGTTATAAAGGACAGAAACAATATATAGAGAAACAGGGCCTATTTAGAGATAATGGGTGAAAATTTAATGGAAAAGGGGATTCTGCAAAGGTACATAAGATAGTATGGTTATATTAGAAACAGAAATAATTTTTAGAAAATATGAAACAATGTATGATTAAAATGGAATGCTTGTCAATAAATAAATGTAACAAGATGAATATTTAATGATTTACAAAACATATGTGAAGAGAAATAAGGGAAAAATTAATTATGGAGATTATATGTGTCTTTAAGGAAGTATGATATTTAATTGAAAAGAAGTGTTAAAGATGTTAAGATTTTAATGATTATTAATGATAGAACTGAATTGGAATGGAATGAGGGTTTATAATTACATATATTTATAATCCTTTTATTTATTTATTTTTTAAAGAATATAGTGTGTATTATAAGAATGTACCAAGCAGAATTCGATTGGAAGTTATGTATTATGTATTATATTGAAGGTCATAACCTCAAGGTATATATTGAAGTTTAAATAGTTTAAATAAGAATTGAATGGATGTAATTAAAAGATATAAAGGTGTCATACTCCAATTAGTAACTACAGGAGAAAATCTGTTTAATGAGAAAAGATAATATGAAATTGAAACAGAACAGACAAAAGTATAAATATAACAATTTGAATTGAGAAGAGATAATCAAAATAAAATTGAGAAAATTAAAAGAGGGGAGAAACTATATAGAAAATGTAAAATAGTATAAGATATGGAATAGAATACAAAAAGGAGCATGAAATTGAGTTTTGTGTCTGTATAAAGAAGTTCAACCCGGGACCATGCTATTTTCAAAAAAGATGTTTTATTTGTATTTTGTGTGTGAAAACCCAAATAAAACTTTATTAAAAAAAAAAAAGTTTCCCAATCCAGATAAACCCACCAGGCAAAATTAAATCCACAATACAAGAGGGTTCATGAGGCAAGAAAAATCCAGAGTTCACAAGGCAGGATCCAAATGAAGGCACGGTGTCAATCCAAGTCAACACAGGAATCACAACAACCGGGAAACACCCAGCTAGGAAATGAACATGTTCTCAGCATCGTCTCAGCTTCTGGTGCAGCCCATCAAGAAGGATGAGGCTACCTCCTCATGAGCAATCTAGTTGACTTCTTTGCTCCTGCCTTTGCTTTGCCCTGTATGTTCTTGGATCAGGTGAAGAAGGCAGTTCCTCCTCCTCATCGCTAACTGGCTACAGCTGCATGCTTTCCCCACCTGAAGCCTCAGGGCTATCCTGCTGCAGCTGGGCTCATCCAAATCCCTCTCAGACAGCTGCTCGGGCCCATTGACCAACTTACCTCCAGATGTGTCCAGGACTGGTTCACCCTCCTCCAAACTGACATTTGGAGAGGTATCTGGGGAAGTGTCGTAGGGAGTCATCACAAAAACTCATATTCCTTGTGTTTCTGATAAGCTTTGCACAATGAGGCTTTTAGAAGCACAGCTGGATCACTGATGGAGGACAACAAATTTGGCATAACACGGTCTAAGGCCAAAAATAAAAATTACTCCATGATGAAAGTGAATCTGAAGACACTTTTCTTCTTTGACCTCATATAGTGTCCTTGATGGTTTCTGAGCTTAGCTGCAGACTTCTTGCAGACATCAAAAGACTGTTACCTAGTTAGGTAATGAAATATCTGCAAGGAAACAACCAAGGTCAGAGACCACAGTTCAACCCTGAGCTAACAAATATTTACTTCTATTGATCCTACATATAATCCAGTGGGTGAGTGTGCAAATCAAGATATGGGGAGTCCTTGATGCTCTCTGAACTTGGTGGTTTTCTTGCATTACCAAACTAGGTAACATCATCAGTGTTAGAAGGGAGTAGGGTTTACTTTTATTTTTATATATTAGTCACTTGCCCTATCAGTGTTGGTGGGAGAGTTCTTGATGGTTCTTTGTTTAGACTGTTGTTTACTGTTAGCTTGTTTGTCTGCATTGGTAGTTCCTTGATTAGGATATTGTTTACTTCTCAAATATTGGTCTAGTGTTAATCTTACTTAATCTATGTTTATATGGCTGTTGATTGCTGGTGAGGACATATTTTGATCTTTGGGTTTCCTTTTAGGCTTTTTGATTGTCTGTTTTGAGTGGTAAGTAAAAGTTATTTATCTCTGTGTACCTGTTGATAGCCAATTTACCAGTCTTATTTTTGGACTTGGCTTGATCAAGGATGCTCACAGTTTCTTAGTTGAAACTCTGGTGAGACTATCCATGTTCCTGTCACAGTTACTATTGTTGAGTTAGGTTTTTTACCTGTGCATTTGGTTTTTCTGATTAAGGGCAGGACACTACTTTTCTCACCACTGCACTGCATCTTATTGGATAGGACCCATTTCTTTAGTTTGTCAAGATCCTTCTGAATCTTGAGTCTATCTTCCAAAGTGTCACCTGTAAATTTGATGATATCCCATTCTATCCTCTTATCTAGATCATTTATGATGTTGAAAAGCACTCGGCCCAAGACAGAACCTTGAGATAGCCCACCACATGATTCTCTACAACGTAGATGTGGTTCCATTGAGGACTACACACGGAGTGTAGTCAGCCAATTGCAGATCCATGTGATGGTGATTATATCTATCCCACTTTGTTCTATCTTACTAAGAAGTAGGCTGTGGCTTAACTTTGTCAAATGCCTTATTGAAGTCTAAAATATACTATATCCACAATATTTCCTTGATCCACTAATTAGCTTTGTGTGTATATAGATTCTTGTACAACCTTCTGTGCAAGCATAGCCTCATGATACTAACCATCCATATAAGAATTTTCTTTGGGACATTTTGTTTTACACACCACCTGTGCTAGCCAGATAGGACACCCTGTTGGCCTCTTTTAAAGTGGCTAACCGTGGTTATGTATTTGAGTTGATTGCTCTGGGAAGTTATTATTGTGTCCTTGTTTATTTGGTTATTCATTATTTGAATTCTATTGGCTTTTACTACTAGGATCATTGCTTCAAGTCAACAATCAAATGATGGTTGGCTAGATAAATCAATGCAATTCAACAAATAATAATTTTACAAGATTTATATGGACACATAACTCCAGGCAGTTCACCACAAATACAAAAATAGCAAAATAAGCCCATTTCACACAACCAGGTGGCAAGCTGTGGTTATGTGGTTGAGTTGATTACTTAGAGATCCTGACATGGAGAAACAACCAAGAAATAAAGATAAATTTCCTAACGGTGAGAAAAATCAACCAATGGAACAGCTTGCCTTCAGAAGCTGTGGGTGCTCCATCACTGGGGGCTTTCAAAAATAGACTAGACAACCATTTATCTGAACTAGTATAGTGTCTCCTGTTTGAGCAGGGGGTTGGACTAGAAGACCTCCAAGGTCCCTTCCAACTCTATTCTTTTATTATTTTAAACAGCACTGAAGGGCATCATCATGTGGAAATGTTGGATACTTTGACTCAGGTATGCCTTAAGAATTTCTTTAGCAAAACACACTTTGAGTTAAAAGCAGTCATTTCATCATATATATTTTTTACAAATGTGTTCATGAAGTCTTCATACAGTGATGATAAATGAAAGTTAGTTGTGTAGTTCTGCAGACACGCACATACATTCACAGGGAGAGCACATATACAGCACTGAAGTCTTCCAATCATGCTACGTGTTTTATCTCCTATACAGTTTCTCAAACGTGACAACATAAAGAGGCATGGACTTCAACTCCCAAAATTCTCCAGCCAGTCATGATGGTTGGGAAATTCTGGGAATTGAAGTCCACGCTTCCTAAAATCTCCGAAGTGGAGAAACTGTGCTAATGAGCCTTTAAGAAAATAATATTACCTTTGCCTTGCAAATTGTTCACTGAAGTTTCATACCTTTTTGAAGCCTGAGAAATCTACCTCGGTATTTGCTGTTGTCACTTAAAGTATCAAAGCGAGATTATATCCATTATAATCGCATTTTCTTTCCATTAAAAAAGAAAAAAAAGAAGAGGAAGAAGAACAGGAAGCTATTTAAGAAATGCTGGCAAATACCTTCACGTTTAATTTTCACAGCTCCATTTAGCAGACCTAACGGCTGGAAAACAAGCAGTAATCTCCTACTTTGGGTGGATTCAATTTCCTTGTCATATAATAATATTTCAATGGAATGGAAGAAGATGCAAGAAGAACATCAGAAAATGAATGTGAATGTGCAAAATCTCAAGGGACCTAATTTATCTGCCTCATCGCCTCCCTCAGTTCCATAGACCAATTCAGGACCACTTAAATAAACTATAGTCTCTGATTACCCAACATCATTTTCAGGGCCATAGAATTAAGATGAGTTAAGAGGCCCAGTTGGTGACAACATCTCTCAAACAAAATGGAACCAGGACAAATGAATGAATGAGTGAATGAATGAGGAAGGAAGGAAGGAAGAGAAAGAAGGAAGGAAGGGAAAGAGTGAAAGAGAATGAAAGTTAAGAGGCCCACCTGGTGGCATTCTCTCTTAAACAAAATGGAATAACAATCAATCAATCAATCAATCAATCAGGAAAGAAGGAAGAAAAAGAAAGAAAGAAAGAAATGGAGGGGTGAGGAAAGAAGGAAGGAAAAGAAGGATGGAAGGAAGAGAGAGAGAGAAAGAGAAAGAAGAAGAAAGGGAGGAATGAAGGAAGGAAGGAAGAGAAAGAAAGGGAGGGAGGGAGGAAGCAAGGAAGATTTGATTGATGTACTATTCTGAACACATTTTTTTAGGCTTCCTTCCCTGGTAATACTTTTTCTCTGATTTCTATTTATTTGTTTGTTTGTTACTTAGAGGAATCATATAAATCTATTGGGTAAGTATACATAAAATGTCCCAACTACATTTAAAATGGTTCAGTCTCCATTTTTACCACTTCCTATTCTTCTAAACCAGATGGAACCGAAATAAATGATCCAGAATTTTCATGCAGGTTGATTTTTCACAAAATATAGAACTACACGCAATCCTTGTTTAATGACTGCCTTGTTTAGCAATCGCCTTCAGTCACAACAGTGCTGAAAAAGTAACTCTGTGACCAATTCTCATGTTTACAGAAGATGATAAGCACAAGTGTGATTTCCCCTAGCAACCACTTCTCTTAATGACTGAGTTGTGCATCTCAGTGGTGGTCGCTAAACAAGGACTGTGTAAATGCAACGCTTGGAAGACTTCTCCCAAAATGTTGAAAACTGGGATGACTTGAAGAGGGTTCATGTATAAGATAAATATATCCAGAAGGTTGAAACAATTTGTTGCTGTTTCTTGTATTAAATCTGGATTTCCTAAAATGGAGTTTGGTCAAAATCGATAAGAAATAATTGAAAAAAGGGAGAGACTTGAGTCTGAAGACAAAATTAAGCTGGAATGAGGTTATAAAATGCAATAATGAAATGAGTATTTCTTTTTTTTAATTTTTTTAATTTTTTTAACAATAAACATAGACAAACATAAACATAAAACAACAAATAAAACCTTCTTTCAATTATACAGTGTGTCAGTTGGCATATTTCTTGTGCACAAAATCTATAGCCTTTTCCTCTTAGATTAAATTTACATTCATATTACTTTAGTCAACTTTCCATGTCATATTATATTATTATTACATCACCATTAGTCTTTAATTTCAAATCTGCATTATCCTTTAGAGCAACTCTCGATTCTTACTAATTTTAATTCATATTATAATTCATTCTATAATAATCAATTATAACATATCATTACTATTGTATTATACTTCAATTTCCTACTTTTCTATCAAGCCATTGATAAAATAAATCCCATATCTTAAAATATTCCTTTTCTTCTTGCTCTGAAATGACTATTTCTGTATTCCCCAGACAACTCAAAGGGGAATGCTTACATTGTCATTTAACAGAGATCAGGGGGGAAAAAGAAATATTAAAATGCAGTTGTGATATTGCAAGTTAATGGGGTGATAGGTCAAGAAACTCTCTGAGGATTGATCATTTTTCCTATTTATGGCCTCTTGCTAAAACACTTTCTCATGGTAAATCATCTTTATACATCCTTGTGTTGCATAATTAGGTGCATATTAAAACCCCAATCCATGCATGCATTCATAAATGATGGACCACTGGCATTTTAAAAGCGTTATCACTCAAATATCATTGTTGCTACGTCAAGACTGTCTTAAAATGTGTGCTTCTTTTCCACAGGCAAGAGATAAACTCTGCTCACTGAGATATTTTAGCATATTAATAAAAATGTTCAGTTCCATCAGTATTCCATCAGTCACCAGACCAATTCAAGATGTAACTGGGAGACAATCTCTCAGACTATGGTTAAAAGCCATGTCTCAAACATACGCATCTTAAAAGCCTCCAGTGATGGGGTACACACAACTTCTGAAGCTGTTCCAATGGTTAATTGTTCTCACTGTCAGGAAATTGGTTCTTAGCTTAGTCCTCTCCTTTCATTTTTTTTTTTTGTCCGACACTCTGCTCAAACAGGAGACCCTATAC
Source organism: Notechis scutatus (assembly GCF_900518725.1). Next base: position 188,221 of record NW_020716985.1, on the reverse strand, counting down.
CATTTCAGATGGTTTTCCAATCTCTTCTTAAAACTGCTTCTTAAAACTTAAAATTTCTTAAAACTTAGAACTGCTGATTCAATTCTACAGAGGAATTATTATGTCTGTCATCTGCACCTCTATAACTGTCTGGTTTGGCTCTGCAACCCAACAAGACAGACACAGACTTCAGAGGGTAATTAGAACTGCAAAGAAAACAATTGCTACCAACCTCCCTTCCCTTCCGTATATTGCATGAGTCAAAAAGAGGGGTGTGAAAATATCTACAGACCCCTCACATCCTGGATGTAAATTGTTTCAACTTCTACCCTCAAAACGACGCTATAGAGCACTGAACGCTAGAACAACTAGACACAAGGACAGTTTTTCCCCGAACGCCATCACTCTGCTAAACAAATAATTCCCTCAACACTACTCAGTAAGACTGTATTACTACTATTCTTCTCATTCTTCCGATTACCTATCTCTTTCCACTTATGACTATAACCGTGTTGCTTGTATCTTTACAATTTATATTGTTTTATTTGTTCCCTAGTATGATTTGATTGCTTATTAGTAACCTATGACTATCACTGTGTTGCATCTTATGATTCTTGATGAATGTATTTTATTTTTTCTTTATGTACACTGAGAGCTTGTGCTCCAAGACAAATTCCTTGTGTGTTCAATCACACTTGGCCAATAAAGAATTCTATTCTATTCTATTCTATTCTATTCTATTCTATTCTATTCTAT
>NW_020716985.1:144304-176685 GCF_900518725.1 Notechis scutatus | reverse complement strand
GGGGAGATGAATGGAGAGGAGAGAGAAGGAAGGGATGGAGAGGAGTGGAGAGGAGAGGAGGAGAGGGAGGGGAGATGAATGGAGAAGAGAGAGCAAGAAAGGGAAAGGAGTAAAGAGGGGCGGGGAGCAGAGAGGAGAGGAGAGGTGAAAGAAGGGACAGGGGCGGGGAGTTTAATGCAGAGGAGAGGAGAGGAAGGGGAAATGAATGGACCTAAGGCAGGGGAGATGAATGGAGAGGAGAGAGAGGGGACGGGAGGAGAGAGGAATGAATTCGGAAGGGAATGAGAGGGGGGTAACCTTCCATCTTTCCCAACATTAGGATCTTCTCCATCTTCTCATTTGGTGGCCAAAATATTTGAGCTTCAGCTTCAGGATCTGCCCTACTTCCAGGCTGCTCTTCATTTTGGTGTTTAGCTTTTCTATATAACTCTCCTAACTGTCTTGTTTTGTTTTGTTTTTTTACCTTTTTTTCCTATTATATCCACCTAAAGCCACTGTATCATTGAGCTAGGTGCCATAAAAATTTAATCTTTTTCTTTTCTTTTTAAGACTACGTAATGCCTTAATATCAGGGTGGAGTCGTGGCAACTGAATGGAGGTGAGCGTTTACTGGCTGGATGCCCTTCCTGACACCATGCAGGGTTCACAGCAGATACTTTCTCTTTGTGCCATGAAAAAGAAACATCGGTCATGGCCCAAGATTAAACTCTCAACCTCTAGCAATAGCAATAACTTCTATACTGCTTTACAGTGCTTTACAGCCCTCTTTAAGCAGTTGACAGAGTCAGCCTCTTGCCCCTAACAATTTGGGTCCTCATTTTATCGACCTCGGAAGGATGGAAAGTTGAGTTAATCATCATTCGGTCAGGATCGAACTGCTGGCAGTCAGCAGAATTAGCCTGCAATACTGCATTTTAACCACTGCGTCACCACGGATCTTGATCTAGGCCACCATACCACTCATAAAAAAATTTAACAGAAAAATAAACAAAATCAATAAAATCCAAGTTGATCTTTTCTGGGAAAGGTTGTATGTACAAGTAATCTGTGAAAAAGTTTGTGAGAAGAGATTTATTTATTTATTTTATTTATTTATTTTGTCAATCGCTTACAAGATAATAGGTATAAGTAAAAACATAGTTATGAATACATGGATACATATAAGAAAAATAAAAAAAATAAAAGAAACAATAGGACAGGGACGGTAGGCACGTTGGTGCGCTTAGGCACACCCCCTACAGACCTCTTAGGAATGGAGTGAGGTCAATAGTAGAAAGTCTAAGGTTAAAGTTTTTGGGGTTTGGGGAAGAAACCACAGAGTCAGGTAGAGTATTCCAGACATTGACCACTCTGTTGCTGAAGTCGTATTTCCTGCAATCAAGTTTGGTGCGGTTAACCTTGAGTTTGTATCTATTGTTTGCTCTTGTGTTGTTATGGTTGAAGCTGAAGTATTCATTGACTGGTAGGACATTGCAATGTATTATGCTATATACTATACTTAGATCGGACCGAAGGCGGCGTAGTTCTAGGTTTTCTAGGTCTAGAGTTTCAAGTCTGGTGGCATAAGGTATTCTGCAACAAGTAGAGGAGTGGAGAACTCTTCTTGCGAAATATTTCTGGACTTTCTCAACTGTGTTAATTGGATTGGATAACCATTTGCCTGAAGTGGGGTTGGGTTTCCTGCCTAAGCAGAAGGTTGGACAAGAAGACCTCCAAGGTCCTTTCCAACTCTGTCATTCTATTCTAGTCCTCAATTTGCAACCAGGACTTTAGTGAGCACTCAAAGCCAAATCCCCAAAAGAAAGTGACTTACAACCAGTTACCATCCTTACAATCATTGCAGCATCCCCATGGTCAGTGGTCAAAATTTGGATCCTTGGCAACTGGCATGTACTTATGACAGTTTCATTGTCCCAGGGTCACATGATCACCATTTATAACCTTTCCAACTGGCTTCCAACAAACAAAGTCAATGGGGGAAGCCAGATTTGCTTAACAATGATGTGATTCACTTAACAACTGTGGCCAAAAATCGTAAAAGGGAGCAAAACTCACTGAGCAGCTGTCTTGCTTAGCAATAAAAATTTTGGTTCAATTGTGGTCATAAATGGACCTCATGACTTTTTTTAAAAACATTACTAAAACTTTGACAAAAGGATGTCTAAATTGAGCTTCCCAGTTACAAAAGGTGATAATATTTTATTTACAGATAACAGATAATCAGAGTTGGAAGAGACCTTGTAGGTCATCTAGTCCAATCCCCTGCCCAAGCAGGAGACCCTACACCATTTCTGACAAATGGCAGTCCAATCTCTTCTTGAAAGTCTCAAGTGATGGCGCTCCCACAACTTCCGAGGGCAAGCTGTTTCATTGGTTGATTGTTCTCACTGTCAGAAAGTTTCTCCTCATTTCCAGGTTGAATCTCTCCTTGTTCCGTTTCCATCCATTATTCCTTGTCTGGCCTACAGGTGCTTTAGAAAATAGCTTGACTCCTTCCTCTCTGTGGCAGCCCCTCAAATATTGGAACACTACTATCTTGTCTCCCCTGGTCCTTCTCTTCATTTTCCACTTTTGCTCTCTAGTTCACCAAAGGATTTCAGTGTCTTTTTTGGAAGACATTAAGATCTTAAGCCTCATTATATTCTATTTTAGCAATTAAACATCTGGATTCTCCCTGAGCTTTGGAACTTACAACTTTGAGACTTCTCCAATGCTATTGTTTTTTTGTTTTTTTGTTTGTAAAAACACTTATTTTGATGAGTTTACACAGGGAGGGGTCATTGTTGAGAATTGAGAATTCAGGCAGCAAAGCTGCACTAAAGTATCTTTTAGTGAATTGAGATGGACCCCATCCCCTTTATGAATATAAAACTTTACACTTAGAGCAAAGAATTAAGGAGCCTTGGATAAATCTTGCAACTGCATGCAACTTTCCAGTGAATGATATCACACTGAACCTCAGGTGAAGTTCAGCTTCATGGAAATATTTTAGCTGATATATTAATTTTGCAGCTGATGAACTTAAACGTTGTTTTTTTTTTAATGGTATGCTTTGTATTGGAATTTGAAAATGCACTGTTATTTATGGAACATAAATTGATAATAAAATAAGTAAAGAATTCGCTGTCCAGTTATGTCCAACTCTAGAGAGCAGTGCTCACCTTTATTTCTAAGCTGACGAAGCCAGTGTGGTCCAAAGATGCTTCTGTAGCCATGTGGCCAGCATGGCTTACATGCCGAAGGCGCACAGAATGTTGTGACCTTCCCACCAAAGTGATACCTATTTGTCTACTTGCATTTGCATGCTTTCAAAATGCTAAGATGGCAGGAGCTGGACCAAGTAATGGGAGCTCACCCTTCGCACAGCGCTCAGGTCTTGACAAGCTCAGTGTCTTTATCTGCTAAGAATCTGTGGTCCTTTGATCTGACACACACACATACACACACACACACACCCCAGAGGTGGTATTCAGCAGGTACTGACCAGTTCTGGAGAACCAGTAGCAGAAATTTTGGGTAGTTTGAAGAACCAGCAAATACCACCTCTGACTGGAGATTTTACAGTATCCTTCCCCTGCCATGCCCACCAAGCCACTCCCACAGAACCGGTGGTAAAAAAAATTGAATCCCACCACTGACACACACACAGACACACACGCCACAAATAGGAAGAAGGGGATAAGTTCTCTGCTTTGAATTATTTGTAAAAATAAGAAAGGTGGAATACAAATAAACAAGTTGACAGAATGGAATGGAATGAAACAGACTGGAACAGAACAGAACAGATAATATGGAAGAAAATGAAATGGAACGGAATGGAACAGAACAAACAGAAGGTATGGAATGGGAATGGGAATAGGAATAGAGTAGAATAGAATAAAATAGAATAGAATAGAATAGAATAGAATAGAATAGAATAGAATAGAATAGAATGGAATGGAATGGAATGGAATGGAATGGAATGGAATGGGATGGGATGGGATGGGATGGGATGGGATGGGATGGGATGGGATGGGATAGAATAGGATAGAATAGAATAGAATAGAATAGAATAGAATAGAATAGAAGGGACCTGTGAGGTCTTCAAGTCCAGCCCCCTGTTCAAACAGGAGAATCTATACCACTTGATGGCACATAGTCAACAATCAATCATATTTGGACACACCAGCAATGGCAGCAATAACTGACCCCAACCATAAGATCTACTGAGGTCTCTGAAAATCTCATTCTACATAATCAATAACATTTGAACTCGCCTGTAGTACAGCCTGAACTGTAAAGTTCTATTTGTGGATTTTGGCACCCATCCTGATATAGATATAGAGTTTGCATTATCTTTCTTGTACAAATAAAATTCTTTACAACCACAAGTTTGAGCCATTATTTACCCTGAGCTGGAAACTGCAAAGAAGTAAAAGGTCTACAGACCGCAGAGAAAGGTTGTTGAGTTGAGAGTTCTTGGACTTTGGACAGGAAAGGTTTGAGGGCTTCCCACCCAAAATACAGAATAGAGAGAGTTGGAAGGGATCTTAGTGATCTTCTAGTCCAACCCCTTTTTCAAGCAGGAGATCCTATACCATTCTGGACAAATGGTTGTCCAATCTCTTCTTGAAAAACTCCAGTAATGGAACACCCACAACTTCTGAAGGCAAGCTGTTCCATTGTTTAATTCTGCTCATGGTCAGGAAATTTCTCTTTAGTTCTAGGTTGCTTCTCTCCTTGGTTGGTTTCCATCCATGGCTTCTTGTCCTACCCTCAGGTGCTTTGAAAAATAGGTTGATCCCTTCTTTTTTGAGGTAGCCCCTCAAATATTGAAAGACTGCTATCATGTCATCCCTAGTCCATTTTGCTGGACTAGTCATACCCAATTCCTGAAACCCTTCTTCGTTTGTGTTAGCCTCCAGCCATACTAATGCTCTGTTGCTGTTCTCTGCACTCTTGCAAGAGTCTTAACATCTTCAAAAGCAGAATAACAGAGTTGGAAGGGAGCTTGGAGGTCTTCTAGTCCAACCCCCTGCTTAAGCAGGACACCCTATGTCATTTCAGACAAATGGTTGTCCAATCTTTTCTTGAAAACCTCCAGTGATGGAACAGCCACAACTTCTGAAGGCAAGTCATTCCACGGATTAATTCTTCTCACCGACAAGAAATTTCTCCTTAATTCTAGCTTGGACCTCTCCTTTTTTTTTTTTAAATAAAAGTTTTATTTAAGTTTTCACAAAACATACAAATACAAATAAAATATCTTTTTTTGAGAACAGCGTGGCCCTGGGTTATCACTTCTCCATACAGACATAAACTCAATACATATTTATCTTATACATTCTAATCCATATCTTATAACTATTTTCACATTTTTTTCAATAGCTTTTCCATTTCTTTATTTCCTATAGTCTTATTTTAAATTATCTCATTCCTTTCTTAATTCAATTACATATCTTTTTCTAATTTTTAAAATCTTTCTAATCAATGTTTTTATACTTTTGTCTGTCCTGTTTACAATTTCATATTATTTTTTCTCATAAAACAAATTTTCCCCTGTAATTACTAGACTGGAGTATAACACCTTTGTATCTTTTTAAAAATCTTATTTAAAAATTTAAGTTACATCCTTACAGTTATAACATTCATTTTCTAACCTCTATTTTATAACACATACCTATTTTCAATCGAATTCTGCTTGGTACATTCCCTTAAAATACACACTAAATTCTTAAAAGAAAAAAGTATATATGTATATATATCTGTGTATATATGTATAACAATAATAAATGGAATAATTATTCTATTCAAGTGCAGCTCTGCCATTAATATTAATAACAATCTTTTACATTTCTATTTCTTTTAACAAACATTACCCAGTAATATCAGTTGTCTTTCACTTTAATCATCTATATTTCATATTTTATTTATTACTGTCTTTAAATAAAAAACCAAACAATAGTTATTAACAGTAGTCAATAAAGTTATTATTATTATTCAAGTTCAGCTTATCAACTGATAAAAATCTTCCATGTTTCTTTTCAGTTTTTTTTAAACATTCTTTTTAAACCATTGAGAGCCTTATTCTCTTTACAAACAAATATTCCACTGCACATCAGTATAAATTTTTCCTATCACTTTAATCATCTAACATATTATATAACAATACTATCCCATGCACCTTTGCAGAATCCTCTCCTTAAGTTAAATTTTAACCATTGTCTCTGTGTCTTTTAAATAGGTTTATACCTTTAATTCTTGTACGTTTTTCCTGTAACTCTATATCTTGTTTCTGTTATTTGTAGCTTCTTTTCCTTTCCCTCTTCCCTCTCTTCTTCTCCCTCCCCTTTTTATTACCTTTTCTATCTGATTCTCCCTTCTGTGATCCTCCCTTCTGCTTCTTCCTGATATTATGATTACTTTTCAAATTACTCTTTTTTTTGGTGGTTGCTTCAGTACTTAAGTTTTTAACTCCCTTTCCCCCCTTTCCCTTTTTTACCCTGCTTAAAATTGCTTGGTCATTGAAGATGGCTTCTTCGTTGTCCCGCCCTTCTTGTTCTGCCAGCGTTTCTTCTTGTTTTTCATAGTTCAAGATCTCCATTTCTAAAAATTGAAATACGAAGCCAAAAGATCCTCTTCCGTCTTGTGCTTCTTCTTTTTGTTCTTTAAGTCTCATTTTTAACTCTTCAAGGAGTGATGCCATTTAAAAAAAAATTAAATAACCCCCAGTTGATTTTATTTTATTTCATTAGGATCCTCCATCCAAAGTTCCAGGAATCATCCAATAATCCAAAACTGTTTCTTGCTTCTTTTCTCACTTTCACTTTCCGGGGGCTTTGTTCTCTTGTAACAAAGCTTCAGCTACAATGTATCTTTTGCAAGCCTTGTTAAAATTCCACTATCAATTTTTTTTAAAGTTCCAGGTGATCTCCTCCATTTTCCAGATTCCACCTTCTTTTTTCCTTTTTCCCTCCACTGCTTTCTTTCTTTTTTTTTTTAAAGAAAGTTTTTAAATTATCCAAGAATCTGTATCCCTTTGACATTTTATTTTCAGCTAGAAATAGCCTATTAATGGGACTTGTAGGTCATTTAATCCAACCCTCTGCCCAAGCAGGAGACCTTACACCATTTCTGACAGGTGGCAGTCCAGTCTCTTCTTGAAAGCCTCCAGTGATGAAGCTCCCACAACTTCTGAAGGCAACTTCTGTTCCATTGGTTTGATTGTTCTCACTGGTTGTGCGTCTTGGATTTGCTAAGACTTATGGTTCAGGACCCATGCAAGTGGTTTCAAACATTCACTAAATGAATGGTTGTAATTCGAGGACTTGTTGTATTTTGGAAGGTACGTATCAAGTAGTATATTTGATACCATCATGAAAGATCATAGCATGTATTCATTCAATAATCTTTTCCCAAGGTGAAAAAAGTGTTCCACTTATTAATCAGTGGATGATTCCAGTCCATTTTGGTGGGGGGCTTGATAGGTTATCTTGGTGACCCCCGGTGAACCCTGACCTCTGATGACCTCTGACGTACAGGTGTAAAGGCTACTCTTTTCTCATCTGTTTTTTTTTAAATATCTGTATCAAAGGAAGGGATATCACAGGCAAATGTTGCAAAATTAATGATTGAATGACTATTGATTGCTTAATGGGTTTTATGGGAGGTGTAACTGAGTTTCAAGTTGATCCAAAAGCAAACAGCCCAAGTCAATGAACCAAATGTCTGAATTAGATAAATATTTGGTTGAGGAGAAGAAGAGGGAAAAGACCTTTTAAATGGGTACTATAAATAAAACAAATGAAGAAAATTAATGACATAAAGATTATTATCTAAAGCTCTAAAATTCACGTTAGTATGTCAGGAGAATGTGCCTTTTCCCCTTTCTCCTTTTTTAGTTCCATCTTTCTGTTCAAATTGATCCTTTTAGGGTTGAGAAGGCCAGTTACAGTGCTTGGGATTAGGCTCCAGAACTACCTGTATTTGTCATCTGTAGAAAATTGTTGGTTATTTAAATGCTTTGGGTTTTTTGGGGGGGTGGGGTGCGATTTACAGATAGCTAAGAGAGAGCTTGAACATAGGTTCCCATGTGCCTTCGTTCATTACAAAATCAGTGGAATGTTTCTAGGCGGCCCATTAGACAGACCAAAGAAAAGGAAGAAGAAAAAGGAAATTAATATGCAGGGGTGGGATTTTACCGGTTTGGACCAGTTCAGGCGAATCGGATATTAAAGTGACAGCTGGTTTGCTGAACTGGTATTTCAACCAACTGGCTGGCCCTGCCCCTCCTACCCCTCCCCTCCCAGGAGTCTCCACACGGCCCATTTTTGATGGAGGTAAGTGCAGGGTATGTGCGGAGGCTCTGGGAGGGGGAAAAATGGGCCTTTTGGACTGTTTCTGACTTCCGGAGGGCCTCCAGAACCCAGGGGAGACCTCTGGATCCTTGGGAGAGTGAAAAACAACCTTCCTGGGAAAACCGGAAGTCACAAAATGGGCCTATTTCCAACTTCCAGTGGGCTTCCAGAGTTGCGGGAGGCTGTTTTCACCTTCCTAGAGGCCCAGGGGAAGTCTCTGGACACTTGGGAGGGTGAAAACAGCCTCCCCTGGGCTTTGGAGGCCCACTGGAAGCTGGAAACAGGAAGTTCCAGTAGGCCCCGCCCACCGTGGTCACGCCCACCCAGCAACCGGGCAGTGAACCGGTTGATGGGATTTTTGAATTCCACCCCTGATTAAATGCTAAGGAGTGCAATGAATAGTTGTGAATCAGAAAAATTCTGGAATGTGAAGAGATGGATAGATTAGCCCTAAAAATTAAAGGAAAAGGAGATTTGGACTATTTCAGACATGGGAATTCTTCTATAAATGGTTAAATGACAGATATTGAGGTTAGAAGATTGGAATTAGGTGAAATATGGTTTATAGGAGAAAAAAAACAGATGAGTAAATATTTCTGACGGTTATATAATCAATACTATAATGGAAGATAATATATGTTGTAACATGATTGATGTTATCGCATATTTGTTTCTATTATACTGCATATATTTTAATATATTTATGATCATAATGATGATGATGATGATGTTTGTATGTTTGTATGTTAACACCTTGGACACCTAGAAAGCACGCTGCTCAACATGGAAAGGAAATGTATGACATAAAACAATAAAAATATTTTTTTTAAAGTAAATAATATTGACATCTCTTTATGACATTCCAGGTGAAGTCCAAAGAGCAGAATGACTTACACTATACCCATCACTTCAAAGCAAAATGCATTGACTGTTAAAATTAAGAGTGCTTTTACCAGCTTTATGGCACAAAATTGTTGAACCGTAAAAGATTCTTTCCTTCCTGTTAATGTTCTGAGCAGCCTTACAAAGGAAATTAGAAAGGACTACAAACTAAGAAGAAGGATGAAAAATTATTTGCTATACATCCGTCAGACCCAAAGAATCATTAAGTTAGAGTTAAGATTATTTTTTTGTTCATGTCTATACATAAGAACAAATAAATCATAGATGGTTTTGGAATCAGTGGTCCTAATACTTTGCACGTAGTATTTGGCAACTAATGGTCAGCATTAAATTGGCTCCATATAAGAGTAAATGAAGAGGGTGGAATTTAGCAGCATCTGTGGCAATGTAATGATTCTAAGCTGATGACTTGCTTGACTCCTCCTTCAGCTTTTGCCTCTTCTTCTCCTACAACCTCCTACAATAAACTTGGATGCTTTCTATGTAACAGTTTCAAGGTGAGAGTAAGGAATAGGAGAAGAATAGGAGAATAGGGGTGTGAGCTTAAATGGACTCTGGAGGATGGTAGAGGACAGGAAAGCCTGAAGGAACATTGTCCATGGGGTCACAATGGGTCGGACATGACTTTACAACTGACAACAACAAAGAGAATAGGAGACTTTTAAGAATATATATTTATCAAGGTGGAAAACATACATAATGTAGATAGTCCTCAGGTTATGACGGCCATTGGGACCAGAATTGCCATCATAAAGCCATGAAGTCATAAAGGGTGATACTATATGACTGTGTTTCAGACTTAGGAGTCCAAAGAGTGAACAAAGTGGTTTATTTCCATTGCTAAGATAATAAAATAAAACAATATGATTAAAAAATAATAAAATAATTAAACAAATAATAATATTAAAAATAATAAAAGAAACTAAACAATAAAATAAGGAAACAAAATAATTGTGTATAGCATGTTTTCACGACCTCCTTATTTTGACAGGGCTTTTCTTTAACTTTTAAAAATAAAAGTTATTTCCTTAGCACTGTCTGGAATGATTATGTGGCCAGGAAAGGCAGCGTGGGCAAATCTATCTACATTTTTAAATTAATCTGTATGCACAATGGCCAGTCTGGAATCTCTCATATTCCTTCCTTTGAACCAGGCAGTTAATAAAGTGATTTAGATTAGAATACAATAACAGATTAGGAAGGGACCTTGGAGGTTTTCTAGTCTAATCCCCTGCTTAGGTAGGAAACCCTATACCATTTCAGGCAAATGATTATTCAATCTTTTCTTAAAAACTTCCAGTGTTGGAGCATTTCCAGTGTCTGGGGGCAAGTTATTCCACTGGTTAATTGTTCTCACTGTCAGGAAATTTCTCCTTAGTTTTAGGTTGCTTCTCTCCTTGATTACTTTTCATCCGTTGCTTCTTGTCCTTCCTTCGGGTGCTTTGGAGAATAGCTTGACTCCCTCTTCTTTGTGGCAGCCCCTCCAATATTGGAAGACTGCTATCATGTCACCCCTAGTCCTTCTTTTCATCAAACTAGACATACCCAGTTCTAGCAACCGTTCTTCATATGTTTTATCCCCCAGTCCCCCTAATCATCTTTGTTGTTCTTCTCTGCACTCTTTCTAGCGTCTCAACATCTTTTTGACATCGTGGCACAGCGTCGTCTGTTTGTTCCTGCGGAAGCTTAATTATTGGTCCAGAAACATCTAGTCATCCTTCATGGCTAATTAGAAACCTGAATATTCACTTCCTGCCTGGACAGAGAATTGGACTCAGTGATCTAGACCAGTATTTCTCTGTTTCAGCAACTTGAACAAGCTTGTTGGGGAATTCTCGAAGCTGAAGTCCACACATCCTAAAATGGTTGCAAAGACCAGCTGGGGTGTTGTGTTCCCTTTCCCCCCAACGTTCCTCTGTGCTCTAATCAAGCCACTGGTTTTATTGACTTTTTTATTGTCTCAAGGAACGTCCGATCACCGAACCTTTAAAAGGAAAATAAAATCATTCTACATCTCTCACTGCTTTCTATTTCCTTCCTCCCCTCTGCCCAATCCCATTAAACAGCCTGGAGTCCATCAAAAAACTCAGTGTAATTAGCTGCTGCTTAATTATTGCCAACTCAAAGAAATTAAAATAGTGAGTCCAGTGTAGATTGTGCTGCTGTTTGGACGTCACCTGGAATGTTATAAAGAGACGTCAATATTATTCATAACTTTTAAATCCGCTCATTAGCATATTATCTTTCTTTTTTCTTCTTCTTCCTTTTTCTTCGGTCTGTCTAATGGGCCACCCAGAAACATTGCACTGATTCTGCAAATAATGAAGGGAACCTACACGCAGCCGTGCCCTTAACTACCTGTTGCCATTTTACAGCTATAAGGAACACTACAACTTGGCAGTAAAACCTATTTACTGTTCAAATTAAGATTGCTTTTATCAGCTTTAAGACACGGGAAACAATTAAAAATAATTACATCAGCCTGAGCAGCTGCTAGGATGACAGGACTGGGAAAGCAATCATCTGAGAAGAATGTGAATGACCATAGATTTTATTTCCATCAAAAATCAAATGTAGGAGTGGAATAAATAGGTACAATCCCAACCCTATGAGAAGAAAGGAAAGATAAGGCTTTTAAATCTTCCTCAGTACTTTCTAGAACAGCTGATAAACAGCTTTTATTTTTTAAAAGCATTTCCAGATGTTCAGCTCTGGGAGAAGATGGATGAAATCTATGTGCTCATTTGATTCCTCCAGCAGCTAAGTATAAACAGATGTTTATTTGCCCAGTTGGACTCAATTTCTTTGATTTGGGACATGTATGCTCACCAACTGAATTTGTATTTAAATTCATGAAGAACTTCCTTTAAATGAAATTATAACTTACACGGGTGATTTTGCACTCATAAAATGCGCTGTCAAATTTGACTAAGAGGCTTACTGGAAGGATAAACTTATCCCAATCTGCATTTTCATGCAGAAAGCAGAAAATTAGTCTCCTTAAAAAATACCAGCCCAAACAAATACTCGGGCCTTTAAATAAGATTTTAGAACAAGCCAATGTGGATGAGTCCTTGAAATTGGGAACAAGGAAATTTTGGCCTCGAGAAAAGATGACCGGACAGATACATGATATTTTATGTTTTCAATATCTGATATGGTTCTTGGTTTTCCCAGAATATAAGATAGAAGAAGGTTCTGGTTGAATTTTATGTGGCAAAAAGTAGAAGGAGAACAGTTTGACAGTTAAATCAGTGGTCAGCCAGCCAAACTGCTGGGCTTGCTTTCAATGCATTCATATAAACACTGTTGGGGTTGTTCAGTTTGGGTTCTTGTACAGTGGGAGAATAACAGAATAACAGAGTTGGAAGGAACCTTGGAGGTCTTCTAATCCAACCCCCTGCTCAAGCAGGAGACCCTATACCATTTTGCACAAATGATTGTCCAATCTCTTCAGTGTGTTGTATCTTATGATTTATGATGAATGTACTTTTATGAAGACTATATCATGATTTATCACTTACAGCTTTTATGTACGAGAGCTTATGCACCGAAGACAAATTCCTTGTGTGTCCAATCACACTTGGCCAATAAAGAATTCTATTTCTATTTCTATTTCTATTTCTATTTCTATTTCTACTTCTACGTCTATGTCTATGTCTATGTCTATGTCTATTTCTATTTCTATTTCTATTTCTATTTCTATTTCTATTTCTCTTCTCTTCTCTTCTCTTCTCTTCTCTTCTCTTCTCTTCTCTTCTGCTCTGCTCTGCTCTGCTCTGCTCTGCTCTGCTCTGCTCTTCTCTTCTCTGCTCTGCTCTACTATTTTCTATTCTTAAAAACCTCCAATATTGGAGCATTCACTACTTCTGGAGGCAAGTTATTCCATTGATTAATTGTCATGAAAATTTCTCCTTAGTTCTAGGTTGCTTTTCTCCTTGGTTAGTTTCCATCCATTGCTTCTTGTCTTGCCTTCAGGTGCTTTGAAGAATAGGTTGACTCCCTCTTCTCTGGGGCAGACCCTTAGATATTGGAGGATCATGCCACCCCCTAATCCTTCTTTTAATTAAACTAGACATATCCGATTCCTGCAACTGTTCATCGTATGTTTTAGCCTCCAGTCTCTTAATCAACTTTGTTGCTCTTCTCTGCACTCTTTCTAGAGTCTCAGCTTCTTTTTATATATATTGTGGTGACTAAAACTGGATGCATTATTCTAGGTGTGGTCTTAGCAAGGCATTACAAAGTGGTGCTAAAATTTCACATGATTCTATCCTCTGTTGATGCAGCCCAGGACTGCAATGGCTTTTTTGGCAGCTGCAGCACATGGCTGGCTCATCACTTCTTAGATGAGTCAAATAGAATAGGCTAATAAATAGAAATAGCAGCAATAGCAATAGCATTTAGACTTATGTGCCACTTCATGGTGCTTCACAGAGCCCTTTCTAAGCTGTTTACAGGGTCAGCATGTTGCCCTCATTTTATTGACCTGAGAATGATGGAAGGCTGAGTCAACCTTGAGCCAGTGAGAATTGAACTGCTGGCAGTCAGCAAAATTAGCCTGCGATACTACATTTTAACCACTGCACCATCCCGGCTTTTTAAAAAATATCTCTGTTAATACAGATATAAGGCCACAATATGTTATCTTATTACAAGAGTCTCATAGATTTGCAACGGGAAATATATTTTTTCTTCTAGCATCCAGCATTCCCAAACTGCCTCCTTGCTCTTGATGGATGGGATACGTTTTCTTCCCAGTTTAATTGTTTTATTCATCCCTTTAAGTTTTTGAAGGAAAACAAGGGCAAGAAGTAACCTGAGCAAATTTACCTATGAATATGTATGCTTACATCATCTGCATTCATTAATTATGCATTAGTATCTCCCACCTCTCTAAGATGTATAAATATGAGTGCATCTCTTTGTTGGAACATGTGCACATATATGTGCCTGTGTGTGAGAGAGAGAGGGAGGGAGGGAAGGAGAGAGAGAGAGAGAGAGAGAGAGAGAGAGAGAGAGAGAGAGAGAGAGAGAGAGAGAGAGAGAGAGAGAGAGAGAGAGAGAGAGAGAGACTATATTTGCTGGAGGGAGTCCCACCAGCATGTGCTGTCTAATAAATAGTGCAGGAATTCTTGATTATTTGCTTTGGGTCCTGCATTTGATTCCACAGTACTTGAGCAGAAACCATGGGGGGTCCTTGGTGCTCTCTGAGCTTGGTTGTTTTCTTGCAGATGTTGATGTGCAGGATTTGAGTCTAAAACATATAAAATAGAATATTTGTAACTCTGGGTTGAACTGTGGAATCCTTAATGTCTCTGAGCTTGGTTGAATTTTTTTGTGTGTGTAGATGTTTAATTACCCCACTGGGTAATATCATCAGTACTAGAAGGGAGTAGGGTTTTCTCTCTGTTTATATACAAGTATCCTTCCCTATTAGCATTGTTGGGAATGTTCTTAGTGATTCCTGGCTGTTATTTACTGTTGGATTGTCTGTGTTGGTCATCCTTGATTGGTTGTTGTTTACAGTTTTGTTGTTGGTCTAGTGTTAATCTTAGTGATACTCTTTGCTTATCTGGGTGCTGAATCTGGGTGCAAAGAGGTATTGGAAAAAATACCTATCTTTTTCAGTTCCAAGCTAGGAGAAAGACGCTGGAAACATGGAGGCTGATTGGAAAGATGGTTTATTGATGAAGCAGAACCACACATGATTCTTCTGGGCAGCTGACAAAATGGAGTTGAGAGTGGGTGGGTTTTTATACTTTCTCTTGGGTTTTGTGTTTGAGCTTCCTGTTCCTGTGCAAGAACATATCTTTAATATTCTATTGGCCGTTGTCAGATTTCTATGGGGTCATGTAGGGGTCATAGCTGGCTCTATAGGCAAAAGAGGAAATGCAAATCCTAGGTGTTTGTCTGAGCTAATCTGGTCAACCTCTGGCTTACTGTTTATCAGAGCTCCCAGGTTTCTGTGACTCTGAAGTTTGTACTGCAATGAAGGGGCTTGTTTTCTGAAAGGGTGTTGGGCAATTCCTGTTGTGGCTAATTGGTTTTCATCCTGTCTTGGATCTTGGGTGAGGGGAGGCTGCTTCTAATCCTACCACTCTGCTTTTGTTAGCTGTCAAACCTTGCTGCAAGCAGTTTCAAAATATCCTGTCTTGAATGGATTTCTTCAAGCATTATTTGCTTTGCTTATAAATAGAGCCATCTAGATAGTCGGCTTCTTCTTTCAATAAGCTCTTTATCCCTTAAGTGCTGACATCTGCTGTGGGCTATTAAGAAAACGTGCGGGCTGCTTACTGCCTCTAAAAAACACGTTTCTCCATTCCTCATTTAGGGAAATATAATATTCTGCCTTTTTAATATTCCTCAAAATATTTCATTCTTCTGGGGGGTGGGTGCTGACTTTCTAAAGGTAAAGGTTCCCCTCGCACACATGTGCTAGTCATTTCCAGCTCTAGGGTGTGGTGCTCATCTCCATTACAAAGCCGAAGAACCAGCGCTGTCCAAAGACGTCTTCATGGTCATGTGGCTGGCATGACTACACGCTGAAGGCGCACGGAACACCGTTCCCGTCCCATAAAAGTGGTCCCTATTTTTCTACTTGCGTTTTTATATACTTTTGAACTGCTAGGTTGGCAGAAGCTGGGACAAGTAATGGCAGCTCACTCCATTATGCGGCGCTAGGGATTCGAACCGCCGAATTGCCAACCTTTCTGATCGACAAGCTCAGCATCTTAGCCACTGAGCCACCATGCCACCGCGTTCCCTGCTGACTTTCTACAGAGGTATTTTCATCATCTTCTACAGTTTTGGTCTTTTTGTTTTGTTAGGATATTTAATTCAGTAGCTGGAACACTGAAGTGTACAATGGGCCAGAACACACAGTTCATAGTTGATTGGTTGGAGAGTGCGAGCTTCTGCATGAGGTAATCTGCACTCTGATTGGTTGTTGAGAGAACTTCCATATCCAAATATATTTTATTCATTCATTATACTGTTTCCATCTTCCCTTAAAATATTAACAGAATCCACAATGGTCTGAGAATCAGTATCTCCGCTAGATAATCGACAGTCAAGCTGTAATTAAGTTAATCAACTAAAATTAGCAAACATCCTCAAATAAGTTACCCAGACCCAATCCACATATCAAAGGATAAGGTCTGCAAACACAGAGTTAATTAAATTAGGTCTCCTGCATGTTCACAAGAATAAACATATCTACACATACACACACACGACCCTCAAGTGCCATTTTAGAATCAGCACGTAAAACACTTCCCACACCTCGGACAAGCTCCCCCTATAAAAATCTGCTGCTGTATCTCATTTCTCTGCAGCTGCCCTAAAGGCAAACCATTTTGCTTTTAGAAATAAATATTTCTTCTTTCCTCACAGCTATCTGGACCTCATTTTTATTTATTTTTACACAGCCTCAGCCCCAAATTATTCTTCAGACAGTTCCCTTTTCCCCCCTGCTTTTTTCTTCTGTATGCTGTTTAAATTTACCTCATGATGTTCCCGTGTTTCTGACTATCATATGTTGTTTCTTTCTCTATATAAATTGGTGTTAAGTGTCTCTGATTTCACCTGGACAGCTGCTGTGCAATTCCCTGACATGTTTCCTTCTTAGCTTTTTGATTGTCTCTGTTGAAAGATATGTAGCTGTCGTTTATCTCTATGTGCCTGTTTGTGGCTGATTTATCTGAGTGACAAGCTTCCAGGAAATCTCTATTGTTTTTGCATTTAGCATGGTCTAGAAACCTCACAATTTCCAAATAGGAACTATGGTTAAGCCTTAACCAACTATGGTTAAGATTGTGTACCATGGGTTGTGTACTTCTATTGGTACTGAGCAAAAGTTAGGCCTTATGATTTAAGAGCTCCTTTCACCTATTTTCCAAAGCACCAGAAGAAGGCAAGACAAGAAACAATCAGGGGTGGGATTCTTCAGGTTCTCACCTATTCGCTAGAACCGGTTGTAAACATTCTAAGCAGTTCGGAGAACCGGTTGTTAGAAGAAATTACTGGCCTAATCCTGTAAGGAAAGCAGGAAGGAAACATTCTGGTGTTGCTTACAGAAACTGCCTCTCCATTAACTTTTATTACATTCTTGGCAGGACTAGACTTCCTGTTTCTGGAACTTCTCTGGAGTTTTTTTTTTCTTCCTTTGCTGGTACTTTGCTTGTGTGGAGTGACCATTCAAAGTTACAATGGCACTGAAAAAAGTGACTTATGACCATTTTTCACATTTACAACTGTTACAGCATCCCCACAGTCATGAGAGGCCAGGCGAGGAGATGCGTGCCTGGATGTGAGTGATATTGAGTTGGTCACACCCAGGCAGTCACATGACCACCAAGCCATGCCCACCAACTAAGCCACGCCCACAGAACCAGTTGTTAAAAATTTGAATCCCACCCCTGGAAACAATGGATGAAAATTAATCAACCAACCAATTAACCAATCAATTTCCTGATAGTGAGAACAATTAAATAGCTGAATGAAGTTTTTGCCCTCAGAAGTTGTAAGTGCTCCATCACTGGAGGCTTTTAAGAAGAGACTGAAACACCAATTGTCTGGAATGGTACAGGGTCTCCAGCTTGAGCAGGGGGCTGGACTGGAAGACCTCTAAGGTCCCTTCTAACTCTGTTATTCTGTTAACTCTGGGAATATGAAACATAGGCACAATTACTCATGTTTCCATAAGCTAGCCAATCTTTTATCAGTGTTGTTATGCATGCTCTCTAAAGCGGGCCCAGCATGAGCAAAGAGACAGACTCCAATTCTCTCTAAGTCACATGTTTATTCAGATTTGAGCAAAGTGGGTGTTCCCATCAGGCTGGGAAGAACTTATTACAGTATTTCAGCAAGCATTTTTACTTTAATCTGTGGGAAGTTAGCACCCACCCCTCTCCTACAAAATTGAAATATCCTGGGAAATATGAAAAAGGCAGAATATTTCCCCTAAAAAGAGTAGAAGCTCAGAAGCAGAAGCTCACCCCCACCTTTGTTAATAGGTGGGCCATCAAGGCCTGGGCCAGAATATTTTACATAACAAAGATCTCCAGGTAAAACTATAGCAATTGCCCAAAGACCTTTCCAGCAAGGCTCAACCAAGCCTGGAACTCAGGACAGCCTACAGAGTTGCCCCTGCATGGCCCCATGGGAGTCTGACAACCAATCAGAATACAATTTCAAATTCAAATCCCAACAGTGGGTATATAACTAAAGGGTCTCTCAGCATCTTTCCCCTTCTCTTTTCCTTCACCCAACATCTTGAAGCATGTGATCGTCCTTTTCACTCTTGAGCTCCAAGCCATGTGGTCCTGTCCACTATTAAACCATCTTTCCAAACAGCCTCCATGTTTCCAGTATCTTTTTCCCCACTTGGAACTGAACCCAGAAGGATATTTCTTCCAACAATTCAGTTACACAAGTAAGGAAACCCAAGGTGATAAATAAGGAAACACGAGCTATCTGTGCAAGAGTAGATAAACAGAGAAGGCACTAAAATGTATCGCTTCCTCTCATCAGTGAACAGAAACATTTTTAACAAACTTAATTTCCTGTCACATGATCAAAAGCTTGGCAACTGACTCGTATTTATGATGGTTGCAGTGTCCCGACATTATGTGATCATCTTTTCCCAAGTCAATGGATAAATCAGACTCACTTAACTGTGCTACTAACTTAATTGCAATGATTTACCTAACAATGACGGCAAGAAAGATTGCAAAATGGAGCAGAACTCACTCAACAAATACCTCACTTAGCAACATAAATTTTGGACTCAATTGTGATCGTAAGTTGAGGACTACCTGTATTGTAACACTATGTAGCACCTCTCCCTGTCTTCCAAGCTCAGAGAACATCAAGGACCCCAAAATTCAACCCTGAGCCACAAATATTCTTTATTTTATTTGTTACTGAGACTCAGACCTGATCCTAAATATATGTGTTGTGGCCTGTTGGCTGCCAGCCTCTCCAGCAGCTGAATCGGATGAGGAGTGGGTGTGGGAGTCAGGGTTAGCATCAAGGCAATCGAAGAGCTCCAAGCAGGAAGAGGGAGTGGAGCTGGCAAAGAGAGAAAGAGAGAGAGAGAGAGGGAGGGAGGGAGGGAGAGAGAAATGAAACCTGGGCCCTCCATCAGCCCTCAGATGGAGAGTCAACAGCCCCAGGTCTGGAGGTGGCTGATAAGGAAGAGGAGGAATAGCTGGGTCCAGTGCCTGACGCACGGATGCTCAGAAGGCAGAGGAGAGGAGAGCAGCGGAAATCTATGGGCTGGTCCTTGGGGTGGAAGAGCCACCACTGCTAGCGAATCCCCAACCTAGCTCTGGGGCTAAAAGACAGGGGGCAGAGATGAATAGATGTGGCAGATAACTATTCATCTCCCCTGCCAGACAGACTTATTAGCCTGCGTTGAAAGATAAACTTTTTGCTGCGGCTGCTGGTGCTCCTAATAAAGGAATCATTGCTTCAACTACAGAGGGTTTGTTGTGTTTGGGGCCTGGATCAGAACAGTATGCTTCCCCCCCCCAACAATTTATATGGCTAGGATCAGTAGCAAAACCAGAACAGCTGCTCCAGGAACAATTACGTATACATTTTAACAATGTGCGTTTTAAGTCAATGGCACGTGTACTATTTTGTTGGTTTGTCACTTAAACATATCCCTACCTTAAAATTATATCTAAAACAAGGCATTATTTTCTGAGATTCAGTAAGCTGAGACCATTTGAACGGTGCAAAATAAGTCTAGGGCCATAAAACATAATAACTTCATTACAAAATCTTTTCATCCCTTCATTTTATAGCCATGTGCAAATAATTTGCCTGCTTATTATAACCTGAACAAATAGACACTCATTTACGTAGTTTTATTTCCTGTTTTAGTATGATAAAGGAACATTAAAGAGAAATCTAAATAATTTTCTTCCTATTGTGTTTAATACAAACAGAATAGTCGGCCGGATAAATTATATCCAAATAAGATTTTTTTTGTGTGTAGCTTGCCTCGGAATTAAAGAGACAGAGAAAGCACAAAAGAGAACTGCCGTATTTTTTTTTAAAAAAAAGGCAGATGAAGAGGATGGAACAAATTGATTATTTTATGTATTGGTTTCTGCACCAGAGACCTGAAATGGTGCAGAGCTGAAGGTTCTGGATTAGGGGCTGGACTTTTAGATCCCTGTTTTAGTCTTATCTCCTCCACAAGTTACAAAATCTCCCTGGAGAATAGAAATAGCAATAGCAGTTAGACTTATATGTTGCTCCATAGTGCTTTACAGCCCCCTCTAAGCCCATTGTTCTCAACAATCTGGAAGGCTGAGTCAACCTTGAGCCCGTCAGGATCGAATTGCTACCAGTGATAATAATGCATTCTAACCATTGTGCCATCAAGGTCAACTCCTTCCTGCATGAAAGCTCATGAGCTTTGATGGTGGAATAGGACAACATGTCTCAGCCAACTTGCCACAGCCACAATTCTCCGCAGGACAATTTAACAATTACATTTAATTCAATTCAGTCTTTCTCTTGTTGTTGTTCAATTGCTAAGTTGTGGATCACAGCATACCAGCCCCTCCCCACTGTTTTCTACTGTCTCCTGGTAAGGTAAAGATTCCCCTTACACATATGTGCTAGTCGTTCCCGGCTCCAGGGGGCAGTGCTCATCTCCATTACAAAGCCGAAGAGCCAGCGCTGTCCGAAGACGTCACCATGGTCATGTGGCTGGCATGACTAAATGCCCAAAGGCACATGGAACGCTGTTCCCTTCCCACCAAAGTGGTCCCTATTCTTCTACTTGCATCTTTACATGTTTTCAAACTGCTAGGTTGGCAGAAGCTGGGACAAGTAACGGGAGCTCACTCTGTTACGCGGCGCTAGGGATTTGAACCGCCGAACTGCCGACCTTTCTTTTTTTCTTTTTTAAATTTTTATTGGTTTTTAAAAACAAACATAAACAAACAAAACATAAAAACATCAAGCTGTCTTCCATATGTGTACATACAGTGTGCTGGTTGGTTTACAAATTGTTTTGTGCTTCCATTTCGTAGTCTTCAATTACAATTACATTGCATATAATCTCATATTTTCAATCAAAAATTAAATACCTTAGTATCATTATTAATCAATCATTTGACTATACTTTAATTCATTCATGTTTTACAAGATAATCATAATGTACTTAATTTATTTTATAACAGTTCATATTGTTATCCCAAATCTATCCTAAAATCATTTTGTAGATATAATAGGAAAGAAGTACATCTTTATATATTTATTATTTTCTAAAAGTCTACATATTTCATTACTGTATTTTATTATCTAACCATTGATAGAAAAGATCCCAAATTTTATAAAATTGTTTATCCTCTTGTCTCTAATTTCAAATTTGAATCTACTCATTTCAGCACATTCCAATATTTTCTTAATGATTTCCTCCTGTGATGGTATTTTCTCATTTTTCCAGTTTTTAGCAAATACAATCCTAGCTGCTGTCAACATGTTTACAATCAGGTATTTCAAGTCTTTACTATATATTTCAGGTAAAATTCCCAATAAAAATATATCTGGTTTCAAATCTATATGTTTTTTTGTCATTTTTTCCAACCATATGTGGATTTTAGTCCAGTATTTTTTGGCATCCGCACAAGTCCACCACATATGGTAATATGAGCCAGGTGTCTGATGACATTTCCAACATTTTTCGGATTTATTCTTGAACATTCATGCTATTCTTGTCGGGGGGAAATGCCACCTGTAAAACATCTTATACAAATTTTCTTTATATGCTGTTGACATTGTCATTTTATAATTTTGAGACCACAATTTTTGCCATTTCTCTAAATCGATCCCATATCCAAAATTCTTCCCCCAAGCAATCATTTTTTCTTTAACTTGTTCTTCTAATTTAATTTCTAATAAATATCCATACAGTTTTTTAATCACCTTTTCATCAGTACCTGTCAAAATCTTATCTAAATCAGTCAATTTATCATAGAAACCTTCCATTTTAGAATCTTTATCATACCTTGAATGTATTTGCGCATATGAAAACCAATTCATCTGTATACCTTGTTCCTCTAATTTTTATATAAATTTGAGTTCACCCTTTTCATTCAATATTTCACCATATCTAACTGTTTGTTCCTTTTTATATATTATAGGATAAGAAAATGCTTCAATAGTCGATAACCAGACTGGAATTTTCAAATAACATTGTCTTTTAATCTTCTCCCAGTTTAACCACAGAGACTCCTGTATATAATGTCTTCTAAAATACCCCTGTGTTTTAGTTCCTTTATACCATACAAAAGCATGCCAGCCCAACAACAGATCATGTCCTTCTAATGTCAACAATCTAGTGTTTCTTAGTGTTATCACATTCCTTAACCCACATCAGATTTGTAGCTTGATAGTACAACTCCCAATTAGGCAAACCAAATCCTCCTCTAATTCTAGCATCTTGCAAAAGTTTTAACTTTATTCTCACTTTCTTACCTTGCCATATATATTTCAACACAATTTTATTTAGATCTTCAAAGTAATCTTTTCCAAGCCTAATTGGAATTGTTTGAAACAAATATAAAATTCTGGGTAATATATTCCTCTTGATTGTTGAAATTCTCCCTATTAGTGACAGTTGTAAATGTTGCCATTTCGCCAGATCTAGCGCTATCTGCTGTTTAAGTTTGATATAATTATTCTCTTTTAATGTACTACATCTTGCTGTCAAATATATCCCCAAGTACTTGATCTTATTCGTAACCTGAATTTTCAATAGGTCTGCCAGTTCTTCCTTTTGTCTTAATAGCATATTCTTTGTCAAGATCTTTGTCTTATCTTTATTTATTTTCAAACCAGCCACCTTTCCATATGTCTCGAACTGCCGACCTTTCTGATAGCCACTGAGCCACTACATCCCTACAACTGTCTCCTGGAGTTTGTCCAAATTCATGCTTATTGCGTCAATTACACCATCTAACCATCTACTCCTTGGCCGTCCCCTTCTCCTTTTTCCTTCCATCTTCACCAACATCAGGTTCTTCTCCAAGGAGTCCTTTCTTCTCATTGGGTAGCCAATGTCTTTGAGCTTCAGCTTCAGGATCTCTCCTTCCAAAGGACAGTCAGGGTTGGTTTTCTTTAGGATCGATTGATTGGATCTCCTTGCATCCCAAGAGACCCTCAAGAGACTTCTCCAGCACCACAATTCGAAGGCTTAAATTCTTCAATGCTCAGCCTTCCTTATGGTCCAATTCTCACAGTCCTATATTACTACTGGGAAAACCATAGCTTTGACTATAGGGATCTTTGTCAGCAAGGTGTATCTGTGCTTTTAATAGTTTGTCCTTTGTCCTCCTAAACCCAAAGAACTGGATATTTCTAGCAAGAAGATAAATTGACCCACCAGGTTATTAGAGAAGAAAGCCAGGATCAACAAGACTCTGGTGTTCAGAGTTTAAGGGATGTTAAAGGAGAATAGTTGTAGCTCAGGGTTGACATGAGGAATCCTTGGTGTTCTCCGAACTTGCTTGTTTTCTTGCAAATGTTTCCTTATCCAGCTAGGTAATATAATCAGTACTAGTCCCAGTGCTGTTTAAGGAATGTTGCACCAGAAGCATCACAGCAACAAATGAAGGTTGTTTTGATTTAATGGATTCATAAATCATGTACCAGATTTAACAGAAATACAATTAAAATATCCTATAAAACTAGGAAACATGGAGAGAAAAAAAGCAATCTGAACAATAAAAGAAACATAGTATTAGCTGTCATATTGGTCATTAACATTCAAATTCAGGAGAGATTAAAAACCCAACAACTTGTGTGTTATCCTGATTCTGGAGGACCCTCAAGTTGTGGAATAAAGGATTTCAAACTGCACAACCTGTTAGTGTAAACACACACACACACACACACACACACACTTCCTGGAAACCCTGGTGGCAAAGCACTTGTGATTAAAAATTGACAATAAAGCGAAATGCGTCCTCATTGTAATTTATTTATGCAAATGCATGCCATTTGAATTTCAGGAAAAAAAATGGATACCGCAATTACTTTCCATAAAGTTTCTCCCATCATTGTAAGTATAAAAAGCCACACGGTTTATTGCAAATGCATTATTAACGTGGCCCATGTGCAAGAATTTTTGAAAATTGGAATTCAGCATTCTTTTTTTTGAACCAGACAAATCGATATATTGACTGCTTTTTCTTAGAAAAATTGTTGTAGGCATCCCTGGCTGTGTCTTTATTCTCATACAGAACTCTATTAAGTTCTTATGGAATTCTTTTTTAAAATTTATTATTATTATTTTTATTAATTACATTTCTTAGTGATTAATATACATCGTGTTGTCTGGGTATTCAATCTGCTTAACAATACGTATTACGTTTTTTAATCTCCATCCTTTTTTTCCAACCATTGATAAAACAGATTCCATGTTTGATAATATTCTGTATCTTTTTTCTCTTTTTAATGTCAGCCTGTCCATTGCTGCACATTCTGATATCTTCGTTCTTTCTTCATCTCGTGGCGTTTCTTCATTTTTTCCAGCATTGCGCAAATACAATCCTTGCTGCTGTTGTGCAGTATTAAATACATACTTTTCTTATCCAGTCTAGCTGATATTATACCTAATAATAATAATAATAAAAAAAAACAGTTCCGGTTTAAAATCTACATGCTTTCCAGCCATCTTTTCCAGTCATTTTGTCAGTCTTGGAAGCCATATTTTACTTGGAATCTTTGAGGCTGCCGCATTTCAGTGCCTGGGAATTTGGGAGGGGCAATTTCATAGAGAGGTGGAAGATTAGACTCAACAACATTCTTTCTCAAAGAGTCAAGGATATGTTGCCCTGCACCTGGAAGGGAGTGACTGTGGGAATGTCTCCAGTTGGGATGGAGATTTGATTGCACCACGTGATGGATGGATGGGTGCAGGGAAAGGATCTTTGAATTTCAATTACGATGGGGAAAACCCAGAACTCTCAGATTAGGATTTTCCCAGGTGTGCCAATATGACAATTCTAATAAAATGGAACTTTGAGGAATTGTCTCGGAGTTTATTGATTTGGAGTTGGTTAGTTGGAATGTTGATATTAACCCAAATCTCTAAAACTTCAACCAGCTCCCGAGAACTGGGAACTGTCCAGGGCTCTAAGCCCTGAACGCCAACCTGCAAACTGGGTGGCATGAAGACTCAAGGAAGATGACACATTTATGTATTTTTTCCTAGCATTTTCTTGTTTTATCACAAGTCCACCACACATTACATCCTATTGTAAGATATCAGACCTAAACCTTAATAGTATTCTATTTAAGCTTTGATATATTTGAGGGCATATTTGTGCAGTTTTGCTTGGCATTGTTGATTATTTAATTGGCGCTCTCCCTTCCTCCTGAAGCTTCTCCAGAAAGAAGCATACCACTTTAACCCTTCTCTTCCATCAATACCCCTTTTCTTTTTTTGAGCATAATGAAATCTCCCACCATCTATTTTTACAGAAAATATTTTACAAACATGTTAGGGAAGCTCTTTTCTGAATCTCTTTCTCTACCCATTATTCAATTGTGGGCTATGCCTTCTGTTATCTGATCGTCCCTTAGGCAGGGTCTCTTGCAGTCTATCTCCCAAGGCCATTCCTACATACCATTTCAGATTGCTTTTAACCATTTCTTGCTCTCTTTTTTTACCCTCTCCTTGGTGGACACCTCTCCATCCTATCATCTAAACAGCAAATGGATGGCAATGCAAATCTAATAAATAAATAAAATAAATAAATGTAGTTCTCCATGGATTTGATGGGCCATTCCTCATAATTCCAAGATACAGAAGTTTGGTTTTCTCCTTCTCCTTCTCCTTCTCCTTCTCCTTTCCTTCTCCTTCTCCTTCTCCTCCTCCTCCTCCTCCTCCTCCTCCTCCTCCTCCTCCTCCTCCTCCTCCTCCTCCTCCTCCTCCATCTCTATCTCCATCTCCATCTCTATTCCATCTCCATTATGTGAATATACAGAAATAGGAATATACATAAACATGGAAATTCATCAAAGAGATTTCCCTTTGCTCAAAAGTGAAAAGGACAGAATCCCACAGTAAACATAATACTCAAATAAAAGTGGAAATATGTAAAACAGAGGGATTTTATAATGAACTTACATAATTGGATGAAATTTTAACAGTTACTGATGAGAAAATGATTAAAAAAATTATGGTTATCTACTTGGAATTAAATTGGAGGAAGAACAAGTTAAAAAAACAATGATTGCTTGGGGGAGGAATTTTGGATATGGGATAGATTTAGATAAATGGCAAAAATTATGGTCTCGAAATTATAAACTGACAATGTCAGTAGCATATTAAGAGAATTTGTATAAGATGTTTTACAGGTGGCACCTACCCCCAGCACGAATAGCAAGGATGTTCAAGAATAAATCAGAGAGATGTTGGAAGTGTCATCAGATACCTGGATCTTATTATCATATGTGGTGGACATCTGTGGAAGCTAAGAGATACTGGACTAAGATTCATACATGGCTTGAAAAAAATGACAAAACATCATATAGACTTGAAACCAGAGATATTTTTATTGGGTATCTTGCCTGAAGGATACAGTAGAGAATTGACGTATTTGCTTATAAATATGTTAACAGCAGCTAGAATTGCATTTGCTAGAAATTGGAAGAATGAAAAAATTCCAATAGAGGAAGAAGTGATTAAGAAAATGATGGAATGTGCAGAAATGAGTAAATTGACATTAGCAATCAGAGAGCAAGAAGATAAAGAATATTATAAAATTTGGGATTTATTTTATCAATGGCTAGATAAGAAAATAAAGAAGTAAACTATGTTATGGAAAAGAATAGTATAATATGTAAGATAATATGATGCAATGATATTATATAATTGAATATAAGAAAATGAATTGTATGATCCCAGGTTTGTCAAAATAGAGATTTGCTTGATAAGAAATATATAAATTTATAGTTGGGTCCAATAACGATAACAACACAAATAATAACACAACACAATATAATATAATATTTATAGCTGATCTATGTAATATGAATATATGTTTGGAAGGGAAGGGAAGACTGTTGATATTGTGACATTGCATGAAAGAAATGTACCAACCGACACACTGTATTTGGGAAGATGGTTTTATGTTGATGTTTTATGTTTGTGTTTGTTAGTGTTTGTCTTTTAAAAAATAAAAAATATATTTTAAAAAATTTAAAAGGTGGAAATAGAAAGCAATGACTCTGGGAGATGAATGGCTTCAGTTCTTATCTGTTAAATTCCTCAAATATCCTTCCCCAGCAAGAAAACTCTCCAAGATACAAGCTTTAATCTACCTTTTACAGTTTTCTGCGTAACACGAGGTAGAAAGACAAACTGAAAATTTGCAAGGCTAATAAATTTTCATACATCTTGCACGACCAGATTGTTTTTCGAGGCAACCTTTTCTGTCTATCACTCACACATTTTAGTCAGATTCACTTATCAAGGGCTTTGTGAAAGATCAGTGAAGGGAAATGTTTTCCACATATATATTATATACTTGCGAAATAGCTACATGGTCCTTGGGCAGTGCTATATGCTTTAATTTACTGTTTCCTTTTAAAAATGAAAAGCTCATTTCTTAAAAAAAAAAATCTTGTCTGACAAGGTCAGAAAGCAAGAACTTGAGAATTAAGTGCTTTATATCAGGGGTTTCATTGAGGGCTGCATTAGGGTTATATTTGACCTTGGGTGGGGGGCGGGGTGGGATTCTACCAGTTTGCACCTATTCGCTAGAACCAGTTGTTAACATTCTAAGCAGTTCGGAGAACCAGTTGTTAGAAGAAATTACTGGCCTAATCCTGTAAGGAAAGCAGGAAGGAAACATTCTGGTGTTGCTTATAGAAAATGCCTCTCCGTTAACCCATATTACATTCTTGGCAGGACTAGATTTCCTGTCTCTGGAACTTCTCTGGAGTTTTTTCCCCCTCCTTTGCTGGTACTTTGCTTATGTGGAGTGACCATTCAAAGTTACAATGGCACTGAAAAAAGTGACTTATGAACATTTTTCACACTTACGACTGTTGCAGCATTTCCCACAGTTATGAGAGGCCAAGTGAGGAGATGCGTGCCTCGATGTGAGTGATCTTGAGTTGGCCACACCCAGCCAATAACATGACCACCAAGCCATGTCCACCCAGTCACATGACCACCAAGCCATGCCCACCACCTAAACCACGCCCACAGAACCGGTTGTTAAAATTTTGAATCCCACCCCTGGTGGCCAGGTGGGGGGCATGGCCAGTTTGACATCACTCATATCAGGGGATGGCCACCTGTGGTGCCCAAGTGCTAGAGCAGGACGTCCCTCAGACCCACCCTCCCTCTCATTATAATCTCCTTCCTTCCTTTTCTTCTTTTTCCTTCCCTCTTCCTTCTCCTTTCTTCTTCCTTCCTCTCTTTCCTTCTTTTTTCCTTTCCTTCTTTGCTCTCTTCCCATCTTCCCATCTTTTTCTTCGTCTTTTCTCTTTTCCTTTCTCCTTTGGATGCTGAAATGCAAAAGGGGAAACTTCTGGGTGGGGACACACAGTCCCCTCAAGCTCCATTTTAGCTGGCAGAGGACTACAGGAGGCTGTCATGGCTGAAAATGGAGTCTCCATTTTAACTGAAAGAGGCACCATGGGCCTTCACTGTTTCCAGGGCGGCACTGTGGGCCCAATCTAAGCACCCCATGGGCAGGATCTGGCCTTGAGTTTGACACCCCTGCTTTATATTATTTTTCAGGACATACTGCAGTCCTATGAAAGAGGGAGAAGGAAATGAAAATAGGGTTTGGACACGTATAATAATTAGTAACTCGATTCTAATTTCCCTAGTATCAGTAGATGCATCTTCCACAAACCTGATTAAATCTGTCAGCTCTTTCTTGTTTTATATGAAATGCCTCATAAGAAGGGATAGCTATCACATATTTATAGGACGATGTAGGATAGATGTATGTCAATAAACTAAAACGTGGCACTTTCCTTGTTTGTAAATCATTTCTCTTTTAATGTAAATGCAAATCTCTCTACATCTATTCTAAAGCATCTGTTGGTGTTCAGAGAGTGATCTCTTTTAGGGCTTATCAATCAATACATTGAGTTGCTTTTGAGAGGTGTAGAAATGTTAACAAGTCCACCAAATATGAGATAAGAAGAGGAGAATCCTCCTGGAATTAGTTTGGTTATGATTTCTCCTGAAATCCAGCAAAGTTTGGGCATGCTCTGATAGATTTGTACTTCAGATGTGAAGAAACATATCCAATTCCTAAAACGTACAAAGAATCATTGCAGGAATTCCTAGTCTAGGAAAAGAAGGACTAGGGGTGACATGATAGTAGTCTTCCAATATTTGAGAGGCTGCCACAAAGAATAAGAGAATAACGGAGTTGGAAAGGATCTTGGAGGTCTTCTAGTCCACCCCACCCCCTTTTCAAGCAGGAGAACCTACACCATTTCAGACAAATGGCTATCCAATCTCTTCTTAAACACCTCCAGTGTTGGAGCACCCACAACATCTGGTGGCAAGTCATTCCACTGGTTAATTGTTTTCATTGTTAGGAAATAGTTCTAGTTTGGATCTCTCCTTGATTAGTTTCCACGCATTGTCTCTTGACTTGCCTTCAAGTGCTTTGGAGAATGGGTTGACCCCTTCCTTTTTGTGGCAGCCCCTTGGAACACTGCTATCATGTCATCCCTACTTCTTCCTTTCATTAAAGAAGAAGGGGTCAGTCTATTTTCCAAAGCACCAGAAGGCAAGGCAAGAAACAATGGATGGAAATTGACCAACCAGAGAAGCAACCTAAAACTAAGGAGAAATTTCCCAACAGTGAGACCAATTGATCAGAGGAATGACTTGCCTTCAGAAGTCAAGATCAAGGGAGGTACTAACACCACTCTATAAAGCCTTAGTAAGACCACACCTAGAGTACTGCATCGAGTTTTGGTCACCACGTTATAAAAAAGATGTCGAGACTCTAGAAAAAGTACAGCGAAGAGCAACCAGGATGATTAGGGGACTGGAAACTAAAACATATGAAGAACGGTTGCAGGAACTGGGCCTGGCTAGTCTAGTGAAGAGAAGGACCAGGGGAGACATGATAGCAGTCTTCCAATAGTTGAGGGGCTGTCACAGAGAGGAAGGGGTGAAGCTATTTTCTAAAGTGCCTGTAGGCCAGACAAAGAATAATGGATGGAAACTGAAGAAGGAAAGATTCAACCTGGAAATAAGGAGAAACTTTCTGACAAGGAGAACTATCAACTAATGGAACAGAAGTTGCCCTGAGAAGTTTTGGGAGCTTCATCACCTGAGACCTTCAAGAAGAGATTGGACTGCCATTTGTCAGAAATGGTGTAGGGTCTCCGGCTTGGGTGGGGGTTGGACTAGATGACCTAAAAAATCCCTTCCAACTCTGATTATCTGTTATCTGTTATGGCTGCTCTAATACTGAGGGTTTTTTAAAAAGAAGAGACTGGATAGATACAAGTTCTTCTGCTTGAGCAGTGTGTTGGACTAGATAGAACTTCAACATCTCTTCCTATTCTGTTATTCTGTTATGGTTCTACTGTGTTTTACAACCAACGTTTATGGTTGCAATTCTTCCAATTTAATTTGAAGCAAATAGGAATGTTTGTGTGCAAAACACCCAATACTCAATTTGGATTCATGATTCCATTTACTGTAGGCAACTAATTCAATTTAATCTGAGTTAGGATTCAATCCAGTTGAGTTGAGCCAAGGAGCCAAATGTGTCAGCAGAGAAAAATAAAAACAATGTTTGAATCAGTTCAGGGCTTTCAATCGGATAGATCAGATTAATTTAGTGGTTCAATGGTTCAGTTGAAGTAATGCTGATAGAAGTAGATGATACATTCACATTTCCAAATAATATGAATCCAGAATATTTTTTTTTGCCATTTGGGAGATGAGTTTGCAAACTTCTTGGAATCCAGTTTTCAGAAGGCCAGACGAGGAATAATGGATGGAAATTGAACAAGGAGAGATTCAACCTGGAAATAAGGAGAAATTTTCTGACACTAAGAGCAATCAACCCATGAAACAGAAATTGATTTCAGAAGTTGTGGGAGCTTCCCCGCTGGGAACTTTCAAGAAGAGACTGGGCTGCCATCTGTCAGAATGGTGTAGGGTCTGCTTGGGCAGGGGGTTGGACTAGATGACCTACAAGGTCCCTTCCAACTCTGTTAATCTGTTAAGAACCTCCATCTCCCTCACATATGGAGTCCGGGTGATGTAAAATAAAATATTAAAAGCATAACAACAATGTATAAAATTTAGAAGAGGCAAGGAATGTTAAAAATTAATTAAAAAACAGGAAGGGTCTTCCGGACATTTACCAACCCCTTCGCTTCTGCACTCCCCAAGCAAGACTACAGAGCCATGATTTTACAGAAGGCCCTCAGAATGGGGGCTTGCCCCTCTTCTGGGGAGGAGGATAATATTCAGCAAGGAGAGGGCAACAGCAGGGAAGGCTTGCTTCTTAAAACCCACCAGTCAGAATTATTTAACTGACAGGGTCTGCAAAATACATTCCCTGCTTGACATGGTTGGATGGGCTGAGATAATAGAATGAAGATGGTTCTTTTGCTAACCAGGATCTGGGCCATGTAGGGTTTAAAGGTCCATAACCAACACCTTGAACTGGACCCAGAAGCAAACCAGCATCCAAAACATCTCAAGTTGAAGTTTTGGCATATTTTGGAAGGGATTAAAAACTGGAAAAGGGAGTAGAAGACTGATTGGAGACTCAACAGTCCTACAATCTTCCTGCCCTTGCTGTAAATTATTACGTTATCTCACCTCCTTTCTAAGGTTGCCAAACCAACCTTAGAAACTATGGCACCCATCTTCAAATTCTATGAGGAGAAATCTCAGTAGCTCTCCAGAACATCTCGTTCTGTGGCTGAATTCGGAAGCTTAAAAAGAAAAGAAAAAAAAAGAGAGAGAAAGGTTTAATATAAATTCTGGAATTACAAATTCTGTGATGAAAATCTCAATAGCTCTCCAGAATTGGAAAAAAAATGAAGAAAAAAATTACATAAATTCTGGACAGGTGGCCATATTAGTAGCTGGAGAGCTAC
>NW_020716985.1:128869-144294 GCF_900518725.1 Notechis scutatus | reverse complement strand
TTACATAAATTCTGGACAGGTGGCCATATTAGTAGCTGGAGAGCTACTGAGATTTTCCTCACAGAATTTGAAGCTCCAGAAATTTTTATTTATTTTATTTATTTATTTGATTTGTCAATCGCTTACAAGATAATAGGTATAAGTATATACATAGTTATGAATACATGAAATGGGTACATATAAGAAAAATAAAATAAACAATAGGACAGGGACGGTAGGCACATTGGTGCGCTTATGCACGCCCCCTACAGACCTCTTAGGAAAGGGGTGAGGTCAATAGTAGATAGTCCAAGGTTAAAGTTTTGGGGGTTTGGGGAAGAAACCACAGAGTCAGGTAGAGTATTCCAGACATTGACCACTCTGTTGCTGACGTCGTATTTCCTGCAATCAAGTTTGGTGCGGTTAACCTTGAGTTTGTATTTATTGTGTGCTCTTGTGTTGTTATGGTTGAAGCTGAAGTATTCATTGACAGGTAAGTCGTTGCAATGTATGATCTTATATACCATACTTAGATCAGACCGAAGACAGCATAATTCTAGGTTTTCTAGGTCTAGAATATTATTTATTCCATATTTTATTCTGTATATTATTTAATATGATATTAATTTTTTCTCTTTTTTTTTCTTTTCAAGATTTCCATCTCATTCCATGGCTGAATTGGGAAGCTTAAAAAGAAGAAAAGTTTAATATAATTTCTGGAGCTTCAAATTCTGTGAGGAAAATCTCACCAGCCCTTCAGAATTGGGGAAAAACGAAGACAAGTTTAACATAAATTCTGGAGAGGTGGCCATATTAGATGCTTCCCTCGCTATAAGAGGATTTAGTGAAGCCAATGCATGTGACTTCCAATTCATGCCATGTTCTATGAACATTACAGGCCTGTCAGAATAAATCCCCAATGATCCAATTATTTTCTCTATTTAGGAGTGTGATTGGGTTATAGCCATTCCTATTAGGTCCAAACTAAATGGAATGAAAGATTAGTGATAAATCATGGCTGTTAACATTGCAGAGATGATAAAGTAAATGACTTCTTCAAACTAATTGAATATTTTTAATAGAAGAAACATAACCAAGATTTATATGTACATTTTTAATGCTCTGTTTAGTAATGCTTTTATTGATGAGTTAATGGTTGGTTAGATATATTAAATTCCGTCCATTTCACCAAATTGCTATTTCCCAGCTGACATTGGCCGTTAGCCCCTTGATTAGTGAAGTATTTGATGGTTATTATTGTTTTTGATAAGGGCTGATGCGATGAACTGGTGCTTTCATTATTTTAGTGGGTTGGCCCTGGCATTCTACTTCAGGAATAAACAAACAAACAAACAAACAAACATGTGTTGAGGAATTAGAAGCTGCTTACATTGCTTGGATCCATTGGGCATTTGATGAATTTAATTTAATAAATAAATAAAGTGAAAAGTAGTGTCATAAATAAATAAAGTAACAAGTAGTACTATTAAAAAGTATGAGTAAAAGTAGTGTTAGCTTGGAACCAACTTTTATATATATATATATATATATATATATATATATATATATATATATATCTTTGGTTATTCGGGTTTTCTCCCGCGTAAGATTGGAAGTATCTAGGCAACGTTTTGATGAAGTCTCATTCATCATCTTCAGGCTTCTGTCTTCAGCTCTGTGCTTCTCAGAGTGATGTGAGCTTGCAGCTGCTTCTTCCTTTTAACTGCTAGTGGGGGTGTGACTTGATTGGGTGGGGGCTTGGCTGTGTTCTGATTGGGTGGGGGTGTGTTCTCATTGGTAGGGGGTTTGGCTGTGTTCTGATTGGTTGGGGGTTGGCCATGTTCTGATTGGCTGGAGGTGTGTTCTGTTCAGGTGGGGGCTTGGTTGTGCTCAGGTTGGTCTTAGTTACTGGGGGATTTGAGCTGGTGAGCTGTGATCTTGCTGTTTGGCTTCGAGTTCGTGGTCGTGCTGCATCTTCATGGTGGGGGTCAGTTCGCTTCATGTATGGCTCAGAGGGGTTTGAAGTGGGTAGTGATGCAGCTGCAGTGAATGAGATGAATGAGACTTCATCGAAACGTTGCCTAGATACTTCCAATGTTACGCGGGAGAAAACCCGAATAACCAAAGATCCACATACAAATACCCGCGAGAACCTCAGAAAATATATATATATATATATATATAAGCACCAGTCTGAAGATGGAGAGTGGGACCTCGTCGAAACGTTGCCAAGATGCTCTCAACCTTACACGGGAAAAGACCCGAACATGCCAAGACCTGCATACCTGTATCCATGAAAATCTACGAAAACATGCACACACACACACACACATTTATTTATACATACATACATACATACATACATACACACATCCATATCTATCTCTCTCTCTCACACACACATCTATCTACATACACAGACAGACAGGCAGGCAGGCAGGTAGACAGACACACATACAGACAGACAGACAGACAGACACACACACACACATACATACACACCTTGAGAAATGGCAATGTAGTCTTGAAATGAAACTTCCTAACAGTGAGAACAATTAACTAATGGAACAGCTTGTCTTCAAAAGTTGTGGGTGCTGGAGAGTCACCTGTCTGAAATGGTATAGGGTCTCCTACTTGAGCAGAGGGTTGGACTAGAAGACCTCCAAGGTTCCTTTCAGCTCTATTCTGATTGATTGGTTATTAAAGGTTTCCCCTGACCAGTGGAATCTGACTCTAGGCAGTGGTGCTGAATCTCTGTTTCTTAAGCGAGGGAGCCAAGGTTGTCTGAAGATGCTTCTTCAGTATATGCCAATATGCCAGGGCACACAGATTTCTCTTATCTTCCCACCAAAATGATGCCTATTTATCTATTTGCATTTGCATTTTTTTGAACTGCTAGGTGGGCAGGAGCTGCAGCAAGGAATGGGAGCTCATCCCATTGCGCAGCACTCAGGTCCCGAACCTGGGCTGTCAATTTTCCAGCTGACAGGCTGAGCCATTGCACTCAGAAATACATGTAGCTACATTTTAATAGTCTAATAAATTAATCTGAGCATTCCTGGTTTTATTCTTACTTGCATTGATTTACAAGATGGTGGCACCAAGCTACATTCATAGAACCAAATGAATATTTGAATTGAAAGTGAAATCTTTCAACAAAGAGGTCAAACTAAACTCACTGATTTATTAAGCAGAAATGGCAGATATCCAGGCTAAAGCTCAGATTCTACTAACTTTGAGAAGAGGGCTTAGTGAGTTGGCATCTTCAGCTTTTGAGGTATAAGCTGGGTTGAGGAAGAGTGTCTGAAATGGTAGGTGTAGGGCACTTTTTCACAGCTTCACCCCGTCTGTTTTTCACACTTCCTTTATTAATTAATTAAAATTAATTTTCTCCCACACCTTCTTGTATATTAACTAACAACCCTTACCATAACACTTGAGGAATAACACATAAGATGATAGAGAGAGCATCAGCAGAAAGGGAGCAGAAATGAGACTTGTTCTCACTCTGATTTGTTTTTATAGTTGCTTTTATAGTTATTATCACCTTAACTCCTTCAACCAAGCCAGGGGGTGGTGGTGGTGGTTTGCAACACTAAGTCCTACACCTGCAATAAATGTGTTTTCTTTTTGTGTTGTACAAGTCATCTTCAAGAAATGAGGGGAGCCAAATGTCAACTCATAAAATGTTATATGGTCTTTGCCTTTCCCTTCCCGAGGCACTTTGCCTTTCCCTTCCCGAGGCGACGCGGGACTGGGGCCGCACCGGCGACAGCAACTCCCGACAGCCCCAGCCGGGAAGGGAAAGGCAAAAAGCGCTTTGCCTTTCCCTTCCCGAGGCGACGCGGGACTGGGGCCGCACCGGCGGCAGCAACTCCCGACAGCCCCAGCCGGGAAGGGAAAGGCAAAAAGCACTTTGCCTTTCCCTTCCCGAGGCGATGCGGGACTGGGGCCGCACCGGCGGCAGCAACTCCCGACAACCCCAGCTGGACACCTGAGCGGAGCCCGGGCGGAACTGCCTGTTGCCGCCGTGGGCGCCGTTGCGGGCGCCCGGCTGCCCAAGTAAAGAACAGGGCCACGCCGGACCATCGGAGAAGCGGAGCAAAGCCGTACACCAGCAGCCGCCTCCCTCGGCGCAGAAAGCCTCCCCCAACCAGCCGGCCGGTCTCCTCCTCCTCGGCCACACAGAACAAACAGGCAGAGAAGGAGGAGAGCAGCTGGCCAGCCGGGGGAGGCCTCCCGTGCTGCGAAAGAGGCAGCCAACGATCTCCGGCACCGCCCTGCTCTACGCGCTGGCTGCTCAGACTTGCCGGGCCCAGCACATAGAACAGGGCGGTGCCGGATGTTGGAGAAGCCGAGCGGAGCCGAAGCCACCTTGGCTCGCGTTGTTTTCTGAGACCGCGAGCCTAGAGCCAGGGTGCTTTCATTGCACGGCGGAGCTTCTTGTCTCGGGAAAAACCGGGCGTCGTTGCTGCCCCCTGAGGGGAGGGCGATTCTGGGCTGCGTGACTGGGGGACTTCATGGCTTTGGGTGGGAGCGACGACGGACAGAGTCCGTGAAGTGGGGCTTGCCTGCCCTTGCTGGCTGCCTCTGCTTCCTTAGGGGCGGGGAAGGGGGCTCATCTGGACCAAGGGTGAATCTCCCCCTCAGTTTCCCCTGAAGGATCTTCCGTCGCTTTTGCCTTCTCCCTACATCTTCCCTCTGTTAAAATTCCCACACACACACACACTTATTTTCGGGCGGATAGATTTCGTGTCTGAGCATTCTCACATGACGGTGGGTCTTCCCCCCCACTAAAAACAGTTAAAAAAAGAAAAAACAATATATCCTCATGCAAGAACTTTTCTGCTTCCGATTACCCCCATGTTTAAAAGTTGCAAAGAAAACACGGAAGCAGGGAAGCGCCTGCCCAGCTCCGGAGCTCCACACCATTTTTTTTCAGAGGGGAATCTGACTCGAGTATAAGCCGAGGGGGGTTTTTTCAGCACAAAAAATGGGCTGAAAAACTCGGCTTATACTCGAGTATATACGGTATGTTTCTTAGAGTCGGCTACACCCAGGAAGTGCCAGACATTTAACCTTCCAATAAATCATTTTGAAGTTCTGGAAGTTTGGCTCGAGACTCATGATTTAATTAGGGGTAACTGCCTGAATCCTGACACAAGGAAAAGGAAAGAATTAAGAAGATACAGGTATTCCTTGATTTATGACCACACAACTGAGCCCAAAATTTATGCTGCCAAGCAAGACAGTTGCTAAGTGGATGTTTCCCCATTTAATGACCTGTCTGGCCACAGTTGTTAAGTGAATCACTGCCCTTGTTTAGCTAGTCACAGTTTTAAAACGAATCTGGCTTTCCTCCTTGACTTTGCTTGTCAGAAGGTCATAAAAGGGGATCACCTGGGACACTGCAACCGTCATAAATGTGAGTCAGTTCCTGAGAATCTGAATTTTGATAATGTGATCATGGGAATCCTGCAACGGTGGTAAGTGAGAAAAATGTTCATAAGTCTCTTTTTTGAAAAAAAAAATCACTTCCCATGCTTTACAAACTAGGATATTGTCACCGAGGCCACCACCTAACCCAGAAAAGGCAACATTTGAGAAAGAGTGAAACAACCCATATTTTAAGATCTGATTTGCTTTTAACAAAAGAGCAAGGATGGTGTGCTTTTCAGTGGACAGACGTTTTTGCAAAGTTTCAGCTAGATGGGGATTCAAGGATCTCTTTTTAAAAACTTTTAATTTATTTTCAAAATACATCTAAAATTTACATTTTAACAGTTCTGTGTCAAGCATTACTTGTTATGTCTCACCTGTGCCAATGAAGTGAGAAGTCCAAGTTTCCAAAGGAATATACACAAGCAGACAAGACCAGTAATGACAGGATTAAATTCCTTTGGCCAGGCAAGTCCTTGGCAGTCTCACGCAAGCTGTCTGCCAAGTCCGATAATAAAGCAAGAACATAAATCACGGCTATCGCCATACACACAGAATCCGTCGGAGCTGCTCTCACAAATTAACACGTTGTCCCGAACAAGAATCCAGAACTAACACACCCACTTTTATTCTCTGTGGGGCATGTCAGTCCCTCCTCTCAGTCTCTAATTCGTCCTTTCCTGTTATGTTGCAACTTACACTTTTGCCTGCGCCGTTGCCACGCATCAAGCCAGCATTCCTCAGCTTGATCCTCAGTCAGAGGCTCTGATACGTTCTCCTGATTATCTGCCGACACCTGAGGCACAATCAGGGAGGAAGGTCCTGCCGAGGAGGAAAGTCCTGGGGAGGAAGGCAATTCCAAATCCTCTAACAAAGCAGGCTCAAACCTCAGAGCCAAATCCTCCCCTTCCTCACCGTCCAAGTCTGTGTCTTCTAGCAAAGCAGGCTCAAACCTCAGAGCCAAATCCTCCCCTTCCTCACCGTCCAAGTCTGTGTCTTCTAGCAAAGCTGGCTCAAACCTCAGAGCCAAATCCTCCTCTTCCTCATTTACCAAGTCCTCGACCTCTGACAAAGCAGGCTCAAACCTCCGAGCCACAACAATTACTTACATACTTAAATACAATATTTACAATTCTTCTCCATATCAAACCTTATTTCTCTTATCTAACCATATATATAACTTTTCCCAAACCTCATAGAACTCAGACTGTCCTCTTTACCTTTTAGTTTTCTCATCAGCTTGTCCATCTCGGCACAATCAACTATTTTATTTATTATCATATTTTTTTGAAGGTACGTCACCTATTTTCCAACTTTGGGCATAAGCAATTCTGGCCACTGTTAATATGTTGTATGATGTATTGGATATGTTTGTTTGGGTTTCCTTTAATCAGGGGATTCAAGGATCTCTACCTAACCCAAATGTGCCTCTCTTAAAGCAGACATAATATCAGGATTCCGGCAGTTACCCCCATTTATATTGTGAGTCTCGAGCCAATCTTCTAAAACTTAAAAAGGATTTATTGGGAGGTTAAATGTCTGGCACTGCCTGGGTGTAGCTGACTCTGAGGCACATTATTCATTGTCACCCTTGACACTGGTTTTCCTTTACTCCCTGGGTGTATCATAAGTCATATTCTCCAATGGGACACATCCATAGCCAAGAGTCATCGATCATACTCTCCAGTTAGAATTTTGCATGACAGAAACTTCAGTCACCTAGTTACTATCTTTAAAAGCATTTATGGAATGCACTTTCGGTTTGCAAGCTGCCACACTACTCCCCCCTCCCTTTCTGTTGGCAACTCTAAAAAGACCATAGAAATATTTTATGAGTTGACACATAACAGCAGTGGTGGGATTCAACCAGTGTAACAACTGGTTCGGTGCACGCGGGTGCAGTGTTTATAAACACCACTTTTTAAGCTCTAATACTTACCTTCTACTGCAGTCCTGATGAGTAAATAGGTTACACACAGCAATCTGCTGAGCTCAAAAACAAGGAAATACAGCACAGGGAAGAACAGGGGTGGGTGGGTGGGGCCAAACGATCACCGGAATTACCGGTTTGCCTGAACTGGTCTGAACTGGTAGAATCCCACCCCTGCGTAACAGGAATGAGCAAAAGAGGTTCAGCGACCAATTCTCTGACAAGAATTAAACTGACCCAATGTAGAAAGTGTCCAATTTCAAGTTTTAAACACCAATATTCCAAAAATGACGAAAGAGTATTTTTTAAACTAGAAATGAAAGAATACACTGCAATAAAAAGAAGATGTGCACAGTGAAAGCCGATGTTCTTGAGAACTTGTAATACTGACTTTGTAAACATTGACTTCAATCTTGAAGTTGGCAAAAGTTTGCAGAAACAACTGTCTATCACAAAACAAAAGTAGAATAGAATAGAATAGGGAATGGGAATAAGGATAGAGTAGAGTAGAGTTGAGTAAAATAGAATAGAATAGAATAGAATAGAATAGAATAGAATAGAATAGAATAGAATAGAATAGAATAGAATAGAATAGAATAGAATAGAATAGAATAGAATAGAATAGAATAGAAAAACAGAGTAGGAAGGGACCTTGGAGGTCTTCTAGTTCAACCCCCTGCTTGTGGAGGAAACTCTATACCGTTTCTGACAAATGGTTGTCCAATCTCTTCTTAAAAACCTCCAGTGCTGGAGCATTCACAACTTCTGGGGGCAAGTCGTTCCACTGATTAATTGTTCTGACTGTCGGAAAATTTCTCCTTAGTTCTACATTGTTTCTCTCCTTAATAAGTTTCCATCTATTGCTTCTTGTCCTGCAATCAGGTGCTTTGGAGAATAGCTTTCAACTTCCTCTTCTTTGTGGCAGCCCCTGAGATATCAGAACGCTGCTGCACTGAAAATATGAACCAGGGTAGTCTCGTTCTCTCATCGATCTTCAGGTGAATTCCCCTTCAGCTCCTTTTGGTCAGTTGAACTGACAAAATATTCGTCATGCTGCCATCATTCCAGGACCACATTTTCAGCAGAAATGCATTTTGGAAGCTCAACAACATAAGTGCTAAAAGCAGCATTATTAGCTATTTTTTATTATAACATTTGCAATAAAGAGTAAATGAGCATCTGTGTAAAAGAAGCTTTGAAAAGAGTCCAGCATATCTGTGTGAAACCATCTGGACACAGGCCTGCCTAAGTGGAGAATCCATTACATTTAAATAGACTGTAAGGCTGGATAAAGGGAAGGAAGGAAGGGAAGAAATAAGTAAGGGAGAGAGGGAGGGAAGATGGGAGGAAGGAGGAGAGAGGAAAAGAAGGAAGGGAGGAGAGAGGAAGGAAGGACAAGGGAGAGAGAAAAAGAAGGGAGAAGGAAGGGAGGGAGGAAGCGAGGAGGAGAGAGGAAAATAAGGAAGCGAGGAGAGGGGAGGGAAGGAAGGAAGGAAGGAAGGACAAGGGAGAGAGAAAAAGAAGGAAGGGAGAGAAGGGAGGGAAGAACAGAGAAAGGACAGAGAGAAAAAGAAGGAAGGGAGGAGAGAGAAGGAAGAAAGGGAAGGAGGGAAGGAGAAAGGAAGGAAGGGAGAAAGGAAGGAAGAAAGAGGATGGGAAAAACAACAACAATCCATCTTGTGTTCAGTTCATTGGAAATTATGGCAATGTTGACAGTAATAAAACACATTTTTGTATTAAAGGGTAGCAATTTTCACTTAACGATATCAAGCTCATGCTGGTGATCAAGGAAACAAGAATTGTACAGACTTCAATAAGGATTTCTAATGCAGGAATAACTGGTAGTATTTCTATTTCTATTTCTTTTCATATTGTATGTTTTTGGTTTGTTCTATTGATGATATTACCTAGTTGGGTAATGCAATGTCTGCAAAAACAACAACAACAACAACAACAACAACAACAACAACAACAACAAAAAAAAACTAAGCTCAGGGAACACCAAGGACATCAATTGTTAAGCAAATCACCAAGGTCATTAAGTGAATCGACAGTTGTTAAGTTGTTAAATCACCCCACTGTTCACTGTGGGATGATTTTGCTTTCAAATTGTTAGCTGGACAGAAGTTGAGCAAGTGACATATGCAGTGCTAGGGCTCGAACCTCCGGAGATGAGACCATCTCCAGCATCATTAAGCCACTGTACCGCTCTGTGTATATATATATGTGTGTGTGTGTGTGTGTGTGTGTGAGAGAGAGAGAGAGAGAGGGGGGGGGGGGGGGGGGGGGGGGGGGGGGGGGGGGGGGGGGGGGGGGGGGGGGGGGGGGGAGAGGAGAGAGGGAGAGAGAGAGAGAGAGAGAGGGAGAGCATGTGAGAGAGATGTCTGTATGTTTGTGTTATGGTATTGTGTGTATGTGTGAGTGAGAGACAGTGAATGGGAGAGAGAGAATGCGACAGAGAGAGAATGGGAGAAAGAGGAATGGGAGAGAGAATGAAAGAGAGAGAGAATGGGAAAGAGAGAATGAAAGCGAGAGAAAGAAAATGGGAGAGAGAATGAGAGAGAATGAAAAGGAGAGAATAAGAGAGAGAGAGAGAGAGAGAATGGGAGAGAGAATGAAAGGGAGAGAATGAGAGAGAGAGAGAGAGAGAGAGAGAGAGAGAGAATGGGAGAGAGAATGGGAGAGAGAGAATGAAAGAGAGAGAATGGGAAAGAGAGAATGAGAGTGAGAATAAAAGGAAGATAATGAGAGAGAGAGAATGGGAGGGAGGGAGGGAGAGAGAGAGACTGTAGTGCTTAAATTCGCCTCCTTGATTTCCCCCATTTGGCCAAACACCCGAGAGGCATTAGACAAACCCGGCACCGAGCTCTCAAAATTTCCCCCAAATGATTTGACTCTCTATGCATTTTTGCTGTTGTGATGATGCTTCTTTTACAAGATCCCAAATATTTCCCCAGGGATTGTATCACCCCCCCACCTCCTGTCATGTTCCTCATTAGGGGCTCGGGAGCTGCCTTGCTTTGATAGTACACCAGATGGAACCGCGAACTCTTTGGTGCCAGTTGCAATTCCTTATCAAACCCATCAGTGTGCCAGTTAGTCTTAATTAAAGCAATTGTCTGTAGGGCTGGGATTTTTCTGTGTTAAGAGACTCCATCCCAGGCAGGTTCTTTCTCCAGGAGGCAAATATGCTCTGGGTTTTTCCAGAATACCATTGGGTTAAAAAAAGGCACCGGAGCATGTAGGAAAAGAAAAGCCCTTCAGAACGCACCAAATGGCTTTATGAGAAGACAGTGGGCAAGTTCATCCCATTAATTGGCAGCATGTTTTTGCAATACTGGACCGGATGTCTTGCAATCCTTCCAAGCTTGAATGAAATCCTGTAACAAAAAAACAGATCAACCGAGGATGCAATTATTACTGTGCTTCACATGGCCTTATCCCATTTGGAAACACCGGGGAATTATGTAAGAATGTTGTTCGCAGATTTTAGTTCTGCCTTCAATACCATCATACCGCACAGATTAATAGCCAAGCTCAAAGATCTAGATCTTCCAGATTCTATTTGTTTATGGATATTGGATTTTTTAACAAATCGTCCACAAAGAGTTAAACTGAATGATTATATTTCTACTGTCAAGACACTTAGCATTGGCACTCCACAAGGTTGTGTCCTTAGTCCACTACTGTTCTCCATTTATTCATCTGATTGCACAAATAAACATCCCAACAAT
The DNA here is from genome assembly GCF_900518725.1 of Notechis scutatus. Next base: position 133,212 of record NW_020716985.1, on the reverse strand, counting down.
AGGATAATGAAATTTGCAGACGATACTACGCTTGTAGGACTTATTTCTGGGGATGATGAGTCTGCATATCGGGATGAGGTACTACAGCTATCCCGCTGGTGCAAGAATAATAATCTTCTATTTAATATTAAGAAGACCAAGGAGGTTATAGTGGACTATAGGAAAAAAAGAGCAGACATTCAGCCACTGTATATAGAGGGAGTTCGTGTGGAACAGGTGGTGGAATGTAAGTTTCTCGGGACCATCATTACAAATGACCTGACTTGGAGCGCAAACACCACTGCTTTAATTAAGAAGGCACAACAACGGTTGTATTTACTAAGGATTCTTAGGAAACAACAACTGGCTGAGAGTCTACTAACTACCTTCTATCGGAGTTCAATTGAGAGTATATTATCCTACTGTCTCTGTGTATGGTTCTCGAGCTGCACAGTGACAGAGAAAAAGGCAATTCAGAGGGTGATCAAGACGGCCCAAAACATCATTGGCTGCTCACTCCCCTCTTTGGAAGAACTGTATAGGAATAGACGTAAGAGGAAGATACTTAATATATTGAATGACTCCTCTCATCCGGGACATCAGCTCTTTGAACTATTACCATCGAGAAGGAGATTTAGGGTATTAAGAACAAGGACGACCAGATTTAAGAACAGTTTTTATCCAAGTGCAGTTTTGAGTTTGAATGCAGGGTCATAAGATTTTTGTGGAATTTAAATGGCTGAGAGTAATGGGGTATTTACATTTTTAAATTGCATAGAGATTATTGTATGGTTGGTTGTGTTTAGTTCAATTTTTTTTTTTTTAGTGGTGTTTGTCCAGTTTTACTTTGTGGAAGAGCACCTCATTTCGTTGCACCCGCTAGCGAGTGTAATGACAAATAAATTCTTATGTCTAAATGAAGCAGGGGATTTCTGAACAGGAAATATAAACTCTAAAGCAGATCTTCCCTTTGGTAGAGCAAACCTTTTCTTTTTTTTTCTTTTGTTGCAGAAAAACATTTTTTGTTTGGTCTTGGATACTTAAGACTTCTTTAGCAGTGGTGGGATTCAATTTTTTTTACTACTGGGGCGGGGCCAGTCAGGGATGATATTTGACAGTTCTCTGAACCACTCAAAATTTCTGCTACTGGTTCTCCAGAATTGGTCAGAACCTGCTGAATACCACCTCTGTTCTTTAGGTGTATAGTAAAGATAATTTGTAGCCCAGCCTTAAACAAGCTGACTCTTCCACCCCATTGGCAACAGGTCAATATGTACCCAACAGAGATTCAAATGTTATTTTCATTGCAGATAAGTGGTCATGCCACAGCATATAATTTTTATACACTGTTCTTGCTCTCTAGTGCCATCTAGTGGCCGGAGGGACAAATATGACCCAACATACGATCTTTATATATTGTTGTTGTGCTCTCGTCCCATCTAGTGGGCAGAGAGACCAAATAAAAAGTGTATTGTTTGAAGCTGACCCAACCCAGTTACCCATCAACCCGCACTCTCAAACCAAGTGCACGCTGGGAAGTCAGACCCCATTTTCCTTTAACATTTGGAGAAGGCAGAAGCACAAAGAAGAATCCATCTTAATTGGTGGCACATGGTCATCTAAGGACAAACCTACATCCCACACACAGAGCATCGCTGGTGCGATTTAGATTGCTTGTATCTATTAATTGTTAAGTTCAGCAGTAACTCAATACTGTCAATCTTGTATTTTGTTCTCATTGTGTGTATCCTTATTGTCCCCAGTTTCACCATATCCTGTTCTTTCAATAAAGCATCCAGATCTACGCATACAGCCTGTTTTATTGGAGGATAGATGGGTTTAGCTGCATGTTGAGCTGCACACAGACTAACACGTAGTGTGGACAGAACATAAGTGATTCACCACTGAACAGCACAGGGATAAGAGGAAGAAAATGGGAAGAAATGTCTGCATAAAATGCTTACTTTAGTTAGCAAGCTAATCCTGTTTCTTCTCACACACAATGGGCTTTTTGTAGGTCATAACCAACGTCTTGAACTGAACCCAGAAGCAGGGCAGCAACTAACACAGTTTGTGGAGCAAAAATGTTACATGCACTGTTGTGTGGGTGCCAAAGATTGTTCACACAGCCAGCTGAAGCATAAACATTAATGCCGGTTATATCTATACAGTACATAAGAAAGCTCTTATATCATACATCTAGCAAGCAATAGTTTAACAAGCAACAAATATCTGAGGGAATTCTACAAAGATGAGGGGGAGTCAAACTATTTTCCAAAGCACCAAAAGGCAAGATGAGAAACAATGGATGGAAACTAACCAAGGAGAGGATGATTAAAGGCCTAGAGACTAAAATATATGAAGAACCATTGCAAGAACTGGGTATGTCTGGTCTAGAGAAAAGAAGGACTAAGGGTGACATGATCACAGTATTCCAGTATTTGAGGGGCTGTCAGAAAGAAGAGGGGGTCAATCTTTTCTTCAAAGCACCAGAAGGCAAGACAAAAAAAAAAAAAAAAAAAAGGTTGGAAACCAGTCAAGGAGAGAAGCAACCTAGAACTAAGGAGAAAGTTCCTAACAGTGAGAACAATTAATCAGTGTAACAGTTTGCCTCCAGAAGTTGTGGGTTCTTCATCACTGGAGGTTTTTTTTTTTAAAGAAGAGACTGGAAATCCACTTGTCTGAAATGGTATAGGGTCTCCTTCTTGAACAGAGGGGCTGGACTAGAAGACCTCCAAGATCCCTTCCAGTTCTATTCTGATTCTTTTTAAAACCTCTCCCAGCTACCTTTATGGAGGACTGCACAGCAAGTCTATTCAACATTTTTTCTTCATAAAATAATTCTCTTTGATTGTGCCTTTCTGCATCAACCTCTCTATTTCCTCTGCTTGCCTTTGATCTCACAACAAAGTGAAGGGGAAAAAAATCAAGGCAAAGAGAGAGAAGAATCTGCCTTCGCCAACGATACCTGCTGTGACCTCCCTTGAATTCATCAAATGGCAACTCTGACATAAATGTTCAGGTTCCAGTTAAGGAGCGTTTGACATTTGGCTCAAAGGGAAGCTTCACATGATCCTAAAGCCACGAAGAAATGACTAGGCATAATAGCTGAGTTACTGTACTACACTTGAAAGACACAGGTGCAAAACACCACAGCCGTTTTTACAGCTGATTGAGTCAAAGTCACACCAGGTGATTTTGAATCATTCACTCAATCTCAACTAAGCTACTTTGTCTATTTCCAGTACTGGAGATAAAATGAAAGAGAGCTACATGTAAGTCACCTAGAGAAAGTCACTTAGATTAACTTAGAGCAAGGATCTCCAAATGTTAGAAATTCTGTTTATATACAGCACCACAGACCAAACAAAGAGTACAGTCACCATGTGCTTTACTGCTCAACTGCTTTAGTTGTAACAGGAAACAGGAAATTCTACTTAGAACAGAAGAACATAGAGTGTATACCATAGATCCAAACTTGTAAACACTGCTATCTATTGGCTGAATACTACTGCAGTTGTTGCAGAGAAATACATCCCAACAATGAATTCCAACACCAAACTTAGCAACTTTTGGACTTCAGCTCCTATGGATGGCTCGGGAATTCTGGAAGTCCACCAGTCTTAAAGTTACGAACTTTGTAGAGTCTTGGAGACTCCTGACATAAAGAAAACATGGTAACATGAAAACATTACATAAGGACCCCTGACACAGAGAAAATATGGGACATAAGTCTAGCAAAGAAATAACATTGGAAATGAAATTCTCATAGCACATGTGTGTGCAAATCTCCATAAGGAAAAAAAAAACTACACTAAAATTGCAGCAAATGGATGCTGCAGTGAAATTATTTTTCATGTTTTTTGAAATTTACTTGAAGAATGGGAGAAGTTGGCTTAGTATAATAATATGACAATAATGGAAGACAATGGATTACTCTTTTTTTAAAGAAAAATATAATGTGTGTTGCCATACATGTCTTCATCAAGACCAGGGATTTCCAAAATTGGCCACTTTAAGACTTCGAGACTTCAACTCCCCGAATTCTCCAGCCAGTGTGGGATTCTGGGAGTTGAAATCCACAAGTATTAAAGTTACTAAGTTTTAAGACCTCTGATCAAGACAGTAAGTATTGTATTAATCAGACTTGTCAAAACTGGAACAGGAATGAAACAGTTGATTTTTTTTTACTGGTCCTGAGTAGACAGGCATGCAGAAAATGCTTATATTAAGAGTGAATTCACTAAAAGAGAAGAGAGAGAGAGAGAGAGAAACAGACAGACAGACACATACACACACAGAGAGAGAGACACACACGGGGAGAGAGAGAGAGAGAGAGAGAGAGAGAGAGAGAGAGAGAGAGA
>NW_020716985.1:109294-121024 GCF_900518725.1 Notechis scutatus | reverse complement strand
TCCTTCCTTCCTTCCTTCCTTCCTTCCTTCCTTCCTTCCTTCCTTCCATCCATCCATCCATCCCTCTCTCCCATTTGATCTTCCTTCCTCCCTTCTTCCCTCCCTCCTTTCTTTCTTCTTTTCTCCCTCCCTCCTTTCTTCCCTCCCTCTCTTCCTGCCTCCCTCTTCCTTCCTTCCGTCCCTCTCTCCCATTGATCTTCCTTGCTCCCTTCTTCCCTCCCTCCTCCTTTCCTTCTTTTCTCCCTCCCTCCTTTCTCCCCTCCTTCTCTTCCTTCCTTCCTTCCTTCCTTCCTTCCTTCCTTCCTTCCTTCCTTCCTTCCTTCCTTCCTTCCTTCCTTCCTTCCGTCCCTCTCTCTCATTTGATCTTCCTTCCTCCCTTCTTCCCTCCCTCCTCCTTTCCTTCTTTTCTCCCTCCCTCCTTTCTCCCCTCCTTCTCTTCCTGCCTCCCTATTCCTTCCTTCCTTCTTTCCTTCCCTCCCTCCCTCCCATTTTATCTTCCACTCTCCCTCCTTCTCTCCCTCCCTAGGAACTCATCAAATTCTAAACTGGCAGTTACAGCCAACACCCCAGAAGACAAGCTCAGGATCCAAAAAGATCTTGACAGACTTGAACAATGGGCCTTAGCCAACAAAATGAAATTTAATGTGGAGAAAAGCATAGTTTAACCCGTGGGCAGGAAAAAAAAAAAAAAGGTGCATACACAAATTAGGCGAAACCCGCTTCGAAACAATAACTGTGAGAGGGACCTTGGATTCTTAGTGGACGATCACTTAAACACGAGCCAGCAGTGTGGAGCAGTAGCCATATAAGCTAATACAATCCTTGGTTGCATAAACAGAGGCATAGAATCAAAATCACATGAGGTCTTAATACTGCTTTATAAATCCTTAGTAAAGCCACACGTGGAACAGCGCATCCAGTTTACAAAAAAGATCTTGAAACTCTGGAAAAAATGCAAAGATGAACAACTAAGATGATTAAAGGCCTGGAAGCTAAAACATATGAAGAACGGTTGCAGGATTTGGGGTTGGCTAGTCTAGAAGAAGGATTAGGGAGACATGATAGAAGTATTGCAATACTTGAGAGGCTGCCACAAAGAAGAGGGAGTCAAATTATTCTCCAAAGCACCAGAAAGCAAGACAAGAAACAATGGAGAAAAACTAATCAAGGAGAGAAGCAACATGGAATTTAGGAGAAACTTCCGAACAGTGAGGACAATTAACCAGGGGAACTGCTTGCTACCAACATAAATATTGGGTGCTCCATCACTGGAGGCTTTTAAGAAGAGTCTGGACAGTCACTTCTCTGAAATGGTATAGGGTCTCATGTTTGAGCAGGGGGCTGGACTAGAAGACCTCCAAGGTCCCTTCCAGCTCTATTCTGATTCTTTTTAAAAACTTCTGCCACCTACCTTTATGGAGGACTGCACAGCAATTACTAAACAAACTGTTGAAATTCAAGGATTACCTGGACGTATTTTTCCCTAACAAATTTTTAAAGCAACATTCCAAATACATAATGTACAACCATTGCACAACTGCGCCACCCAACGTTGCCCCAATAGGCTCCTTTCCAAATATAATTGCTGAAAGCACATTGTTGTTTTCTTCTGCTTTGCAACATCCCCAAATATATGCTTTTCCAACGCCCGAGTCCGCAAGTATTTTAAGAAAGAGATATTATGGTTTATTTGTGGGATTCCAGATGGTCACCAGTACTCCCAGCCACACCAATAGTATCCTTCCGCACGCCCAAAATGTGTTATCTTTAAACCAGTGGAAAATTGGTTTAAGGCCAAGAAACTTGCACAATTCCCCTTAATCCTATCAACCTAATATATTGTGGATTTCACAAACAAATTAATCTTCTTTGGTTACGTTTCTTTCTCTTTCTTTCTTTGCCTTGCTCTATGAGTGTGTGCACCTTATTTTTCTAGCAAACGCAAGCACTGCTTGCTGGCAATGTTTTATGTGCCTGAGAAAATAAAACACAGCTAAAAAAAAGTTTTGTTGCTTCTCCCTGTTTCTAAATCAGAGGCGTTTCTTTTATAATGATAGCATAGTCCTCTGAAGTTCCCCAGGGCGCCACTAAAGTTATCAAGAATAACTTTCTCCCCTCTTGTTTTTAAGGTATGGGTTGGAGGGAAGGAATAAGGATCAATTGTATTTTGTACCTTATAAAACCCCCAAAGCCACCCTCCCTCCCTCTCTCTCTCTCCCCTCTGAGAGTTTTCCTTCCTTCCTTCCTTCCTTCCTTCCTTCCTTCCTTCCTTCCTTCATACTTCCTTTTTTCTTTTTCCTTCATTCCTTTCTTCCTTCTTCCCTCCCTTCATTCCTTCCTCTGTTCCTTTTCTCCTCCCCCTCCCTTCATTCCTTTTCCCTTCCTTTGTTCCTTTCTTTTGTCCCTCCCTCTCTTTTCTCCTTCCTTTCTTCATCCCTCCCTTATTTCCTTCCTTTGTTCCCTCCCCCCTCCCTTTTCTCCTACTCCCTCCTTTGTTCCCTCCCTCCCTTCTTTCTTTCCTTCCCTCCTTCCCCTTTCTACTCCCTTCCTCCTTTCTTCCCTCCCTCCCTTTTTTCCTTCCTTCCCTCCTTCCCTTTTCTACTCTGTTCCTCCCTCCCTCCCTCCTGGAGTTTTCCTTCCTTCCTTCCTTCCTTCCTTCCTTCCTTCCTTCCTTCCTTCCTTCCTTCCTTCCTTCCTTCCTTCCTTCCTTCCTTCCTTCCTTCTGGTCTGGTGCTATAAGGAATTTAAACAGGCATCATATTCTTCCTTCCGTCCTGCACGAGCCAGTAAATTCAGAGAAAACATTTAACAAGACATGAACCCTTCCTTCCTCCACCTAAGTCACAGAGGTGGGATGACCAACCTGAGAAATGCAACTGGCTTTCCCTTGTAGCCCTTGGTGTCCCTTTCACCCATCTCCATCCTTCTCAAAGTCATTATTGCCCTTGAGGGTTGCACTGGAGAGAAGCAGGTGGACAGCTGAAGAGCAACTCGGCTGAATCACGAATCTGTCTTCTGATGCCTGACTGGACCTCAGTTTTCTAATGTTACGCAGGTGCTTCTTCATCAGCAGCTGAAATAGTTTTTTCTGATGCTTATTGGTGCATCCTTTGGCCTTCCACCCCTTGTCTGAGGAGATCTCCAAGCTTCCTGAGGGGTTCTGAGCTTCACAGACTGTTGGAAGAGTCTGTTTGGGCACAAAGAGTTGGAACTCCGTAGACTTGAACTCAAAGAATAAAGATTCTTTCCTATGGACTTTGGGACATTCTCCCAATGTCAGGAATCCATAAGGGGTCATGATTTTGGCGAGATGAGGCATAGACAATGCAGCTTGTGTCACAGGATCTGAATGCGCTCCTAACTCCCAAGAAGAAAAACTGGCGTCTCTTTCTCCCCTAGTACCTTGAGTGTGAAAATCTTTTCTTAGGCTGATCTCAGGTGAGCTTCTAACCCGCCTTGGTCTTCTAATCCCTTCTTCAGACAGTCTAACTCTTGGAGATGTTTCTTGAGCAGGCTGAAATGTGGGGTGATCCACCTCCAAGGAAGGTATGCAGAATTTGGGGATGCGATCAGGAGTTAAAATGACGCTGAAAATATCTCGGTTTTTCAACCGGCTCACTTCGGGAGAAGCTGTCTGTCTGCTTCTGGAAGTTTTCCAGGTCAGCATGCTTTGGAAAGTCTCCATCAGCGAGAGCTCAGAGGCTGTAGCAAACATCACAGGGAATCTAGACACTGTCTTTCCTCCTCCCCCCTTTTTTTAAAAAAAGGTGCACAACTCCTTGGTGATGGAAAGTCAAAAAGGTATGGAAAATACCTGCTTTTATAAAGCGAAGCGAGCCACGTCATCTGCCATTGGCATGGCAACCAAAGATAAGAAAGTTTTCTATGATTCAGTCTCACATCTGATCCCTCTGGCATTGCCTGCGTTTAGACATCTGGACGTGTTTCTGATCGTTACTAAGCCAATATTAGCCTCTGCTCTTTGGTTACGTAGGGAAGGGTTTAGGAACTCTTTCAGAAAACATCTTAAGTTGCAGAGCTCAGTTTTCACTTAATACAATTAACAGAATAACAGAGTTGGAAGGGACCTTGGAAGTCTTCTCGTCCAACCCCCTGTATAAGCAGGAAACCCTATGCCATTTCAGACAAATGCTTGTCTAATCTTTTCTTAAAGACTTCCAATGATGGAGCACCCACAACTTTTGAAGGCAAGCTGTTCCATTGGTTAATCCTTCTTACTTTCAGGAAATTTGTCCTTAATTCACCATTGTCTTTCTTTTTGTTAAGCTTCCACCCATTATTTCTCATCCTTCCTTCTGGTGCTTTGGAGAAAAGCTTGACTCCCTCTTCTTTGTGGTAGCCCCTTAAATATTGGAACACTTCTATGATGTGATCCCTAGTCAGTCTTTGCATTAAACTAGACACATCCTATTCATCATATCAGGAATCTCATAGCCTCCAATCTCCTAATCGTCTTTGTTGCTCTTCTCTGCACTCTTTCTAGAGTCTCAACATCTTTCACACACTCAAGAATGAACCGGGATATGAAATCAGCAACAAATCTGAGGCTAATGCCAAGTTTGAACTGAGGATGCTACCTAAAACTGTTACGTTTCTTGACTTGCCTTTCCAATTTTGTCTAGAGATGATGCACAATGTAACTCAAGATATCTAATACCACTCACCTACTACTAATTGCATATTTAGAATCTCAATAGCAATAGCACTTAGTTTTATATACCACTTCACAGTGCTTCACAGTCCTCCTCTAAGCAGTTTACACACTCAGCCTATTGCACACACCCAACAACCTAGGTCTTAATTTTACTGACCTCAGAAGGTTGGAAGGCTGAGTCAACCTTGAGCCAGTCAGAATCGAACTCCAGGCAGTGGGCAGAATTAGCCTGCAAAACTACATTCTAACCATTGTGCCACCCAGGCAACTAATAGCAATAGCGCTTTAGACTTATATACCGCTTCAAAGTGCTTTATAGCCCTCTCTAAGCAGTTTAGAGTCAACCTCTTGCCCCCAACAATCCAGGGTCTCATTTTACTGACGTCAGAAGGATGGAAGGCTGAGTCAACCCTGAGCCTTTTCAGAATCGAACTTCAGGCTGTGGGAAGAATTAGCCTGAAATACTACATTTTAACCACTGCTCCACCACAGCTCTTAATGCATTAGACTGGATGTGTTTTAACAGTCTATCTGGAATATCCTTACACAAACTCTGATTTATTATTAAAAGTACATTAAGATGGAGAACATTTGTTCATGCAAACACCAGCAGTTAAACTTCACTTAATGTGTCAACTAGTCTTCCTACATATGCATCAGATATCAGCATTCCAAGTAATAAACTCCAACTCAATAAACTCCAAGACAAACGTTTTCTCAATGTTCCATTTTATTTGAGTTGTCTTATTGGCACATCTGGGAAAGCCCAAATCTGAGCATTCTGGGTTTTCCCTTCCCAAAAGAAAATCAAAGATCCATCCCTTGCATCCATCAGTCCACCACATGGCCCAATGACCAATTGTCCCAACTGGAGACCTTCCTCCAATCCCTCCTTTCCAGGTGCAGGGTAACTTGTCCTTGACTTTATGAGAAGAATGTTCTTATGTCTAAACTTCCACCTCACAATGAGATTCCCCCTCCCAATTTCTCAAGCACTAAGATATGGCAGTGTAGAAGGTTCTAAGTAAAATGTAACTTCCAAAGCTGACAGGAGACATGTTCCTTAGATATGGATGCAAGGGGTCCTCAACTTATGACCACAATAGAGCCCAACATTTCTGTTGCTCAGCGAGACAGCTGTTAAGTCAATTTTGCCCCATTTTTGACCTTTCTTGCCACAGGTATTAAGTTAATACCTGACACACTGCATGTCAAGCCCGAAATTGAGATGTGTAGCTATTTTATTTAGCCTTTTTATATATTTTCTTTGCTGGTATTGGGGAGAAGGGTTTTGGGCTTGCCACATTCCTAAGGTGGGAGGAGTGGAGATAAAGAGAGTTGTTTAGGCTAGGTAGTTCTTCTTTCCTGTGGGAACGAAAGCTGACCCTGCTGAGACCTGGAGGGGGAGATTGATGACACCAGGCAACGTTGATTTACTTCTACTGATTTACTTCTTCTGTTGTTAAGTTAGTAGCATGGCTGTTAAGTGAATCTGGCTTCCCCATTGATTTTGCTTGTCAGAAAGTCGCCGAAGGGGATCACGTAACCCCGGGACTGCGACCGTCATAAATATGAGTCAGCTGCCAAGTCTCTGAATTTTGATCACATGACCATGGGGATGCTACAATGGTCGTAAGTATGAAAACTGGTCATAAGATACTTTTTTTCCAGTTGTAACTTGGAACGGTCACTAAATGAACTGTTGTACATCAAGGACTATCTGGACTAAAGATTTATATTCATGCAACTCAGGATAGATGAAGATTATGGGCTGCTTTGAAAGCAGAATCGGATGCCTGTGTTTCTATAACAGCTGCCAATAGCAGAGAATACTTTTATAGATCAGTCCTTGAAGTTCTCTGAAGGATACCACTTAAATTTAGATGCCACTTCACAGTACTTTACAGTCCTCTCTAAGCAGTTTACAGAATCAGCATATTGGTTCCAACAATCTGGGTCCTCATTTTATTGCCCTCAGACGGATGGAAGGCTGAGTCAACCTTCAATTGGTCAGGATCGAACTTCTGGCAGTGGGCAGAGTCATCCTGCAATACTGCATTCTCACCACTGTGCCACCACAGCAGTGGTGGGACTCAATTTTTTTTACTACCAGTTCTGTGGGTGTGGCTTGGTGCACGTGGTGTGGCTTGGTGGGTGTGGCAGGGGAAGAATACTGTAAAATCTCCATTCCCACCCCAGTCCAGGGGAAGGATACTGCAAAACCCCACTCCCTCCCCACCCCACTAACCTGCTTTCCAGCTCTGTTCTCCTGTGCAAGGCAACCAAAGAAGACTCAAGCAAACAGCTGGGACTCGGGAGGCAGAGAATAGATGGGGGCGGGGCCAGTCAGAGGTGGTATTCCAAATTACTCAAAATTTCTGCTACCAGTTCTCTGAACTACTCAAAATTTCTGCTATCGGTTCTCCATAACTGGTCAGAACCTGCTGAATACCACCTCTGCACCACAGTCTTTCCTTTCCTTTCCTTTCCTTTCCTTTCCTTTCCTTCCTCCCTAATTAGCACTTAGATTTATACACCACTTCATAGTGCTTTACAGCCCTCTCTAAACGGTTTACAGAATCAGCCTCTTCCCCCAATAATTTGAGTCCTCATTTTACCCAACACGGAAGGATGGAAGGCTGAGTCAACCTTGAGCCTGGTGAGATTTGAACTGCCAAACTGCAGGCAGCCAACAGTCAGCAGAAGTAGCCTGCAGTACTGCACTCTAACCACTGTGCCACCATGGTTGTTTCCTTGGAGCTTGGTCGTTTCCTTGCCAACATTTCATTTCACAAGCTATGTAACATCATCAGGGCTAGTAAGGAGTGGGATTTGACAACCCCACTCTCTTCTAGCCCTGATAATGTTACTTAGTTGGGTAATGAAATGTCTGCAAGAAACCAGCCAGGTTCAATGAACACTGAGGACACCAAAATGGTGGTTATGAATTCTATCTTGATTACTTTAACCCTGTCAGCTTCACGCATGCTACTGTCTTCACTCTATTTGTCATTCACCATACAATATAACATTTGCTTCGAATGATTTGGGTTTTTCAGATGACCACACAATATCATCTATTGTGGCCTGTCGGCCACTGGCCCCTCTAGCACCAAATCAGATGAGGAGGAAACGTGGAGTCAGGGCCACCATCAAGGCATCAAGCTCTGAGGGGGAAGAGGGAATGGAGCTGTGAGAGAGAGAGAGGGAGAGGGAGAGAGAGGGAGGCAGAGCCTGGGCCATCCATCAGCCCTCAGATGGAGAGTCAACAACCCCCAGGTCTGGAGGTGGCTGATGAGGAAGAGGAGGAACAGCTGGGTCCAGTGCCTGACACACATATGCACAGAAGGCAGAGGAGAGGAGAGCAGTGGGAATCTATGGGCTGGTCCTTGGGATGGACCACTGCTAGTGAAGCCCCAACCTAGCTCTGGGGCTAAAAGACAGGGGGCAGAGGTGAATATGTGTGGCAGATAACTATTCATCTCCCCCGCTGGACCGACTTGTTAGCCTGAGGTGAAAGATAAACTTTTGGCTGAGGTTCCAGGCACTCCTAATAAAGGAACCTTTGAGTTAGCTTCATAGGGTTTGTTGTGTTTGTGGAGCTAGGTCAGAACACAAACACATTCATAATCAAAATCCCTAAACATCATACCTCTAATACTCCTGCAAATATTCTATACGTATTTTCTGTAAATGTATTTCATATCCAAGGGAACATCGCACCCTATTTACATAGAACTGTTCCTTAAGTTCGCCATTTCTTTTCATACCTGCTTTCCTTTCCTTATGTACCTCTCTTATCGGTTTTGGGAGCCAACCTTCAGCTCCAGATCTGTTCAAAGATACCATAAATCAAATCTGTTCATTTTATCATATGCTTTCTCTAAATCAACAAATGCGCAATAAACTTTTACATGCATTCATCATTTATTCAGTCAGTGCTGGAATCGCGGTTAGCTAGGGGAAAAAAAATATCGTGCAAGCTTATACAATTCCGTTTTAGAGTGTAAACATTTTCTTGGCATTTTAATGCCCAATGAATCAACTGAATGATGGATTTTAAATACTAAAAAAAAAAAAAAATATTTTAGATTCCAGGAGATCACAACCTGCAAATATTGCTAAGATAATCAATCACTTGGAATTGTACAAAGAGAAAAAAACTTGCCCAATGTCTAAGAAAGCACCTCCTGGTAGAAATAATGTTTCATTTTTTCTGCAGTTTGGTGAGTTTTATAGTGAACCTGGGCTGTGTTGCCACATTTTCAAGGAGCTGTAAAACATGTCTTGGGAAGCTTAGCTGCAACTGAAGTTTGAGCAGAGAATTAGGTGAAGTCCTGAGACAGCACTTTGTAACTAAATCTCCATTTCAAATGGTAAAAGTTTCACCTGTCTAGTTGTGCCTGACTCAAGGGGTGTTGGAATTCATTTGTTGGAAGAAATATCCTTCTAGGTTTAGTTCCAAGTGGGGAAGAAAGACATTGGAAGCATGGTGACTGCTTGGAAAAATGGTTTAATGGTGGACAGGATCACATGCCTTGCATGAAGAAAAAAAGGACAGAGATGCTGAGAGTGCCTGGGTTTTATAACCTTTGTTGGGCTTTGAATTGGAGCTTGTATTCTGATTGGTTGTCAGACTCCCATGGGGCACCTCTGTAGACTGTCCTGAGTCCCAGGCTTGGTTGAGTCTTGCTGGATGATGATGTAATGAAAGGGCGTTGGGCATTTTCTATTATAGCTCTACCTGGAGTAGATCTTTGTTATGTAAAATAGGCTGCCCCAGACCAGAGTAATGGCCCATTAGCAAGGGTGGGGAGGCTGAGTTTCTGCCTCTTTGAGTTTCTGCTTTTCTTTTTAAAGGAAATATTCTGCCTTTTTAATATTTCCTAGGATATTTCATTTTTCTAGGAGAGGGGTGAGTTTTAACTTCCAACAGATTGTTGGAATGTATTTCTAATGCAACAACTACAGTAGTATTCATCCAGTAGATGGGGGTATTTACAAGTATGGATCTATGGTGTATACTCTATGCTCTTTTGTTCTGAGTAGACTTTCCTGTTTCCTCTTACAGTAAAACAGTTGAGCAGTAAAGCACATGGTGACTGTACTCTTTTTTTTTTTTTTTTTGCTCTGTGTGGTACTTTATACTGTAGAAAGAAAAATCTGGTCCCGTTCCAAGCTGGGAGAAAATCACTGGAAATAAAATGGAGGCTGACTGGTTTGAAAGAAAGTATCTGTTTTTTGGGGTACCAGAAACTTCAGTGACAGCAGCATGTTTCTGGGGTGGCTGATCAAATGGCTGTCAGTGGATAGATTGTTATAGGGTTCTGGGTTTTGGTGATTGAGATGCTCCAGGGGGTGCGTGCAATGTAGGGAGCCTTGTGTTTTTTTTACTATTTCAATGGTGGTGGGTTAATCCTATTATCTCCTAAAGGTCTTGGCCTGTTCCTGGAGCTGGGTGGGGGGAAATAAATTCTTAATCTCATCAAATCCAACATTCTGTGTGTTTTGTTTATGAATAGATTGGCCCAGTCTTTCTTAATCGGCACTAAATATCCAACTCTATGTCAGGATTCCAACACTTAACCCCATTTAAATCATGAGTCTCTAGCCAAACTCCAAAAAGATTTATTGGGAGTTAAAAGATGTGGCACTGCCTGGGTGTAGCTGACTCTGAGGCACATTATTCATTGTCACCCTTGACACTAGTTTTCCTTTACTCCCTGGGTGTATCATAATTCATATTCTCCAATGGGACACATCCATAGCCAAGAGTCATCAATCATGCTCTCCAGTTAGAATTTTGCACGGCAGAAACTTCAGTCACCTAGTTACTATGTTTGAAAGCATTTATGGAATGCAAGCTGCCCACTGCTCCCCCTTCCCTTTCTGTTGACAGCTCTAAAAAACCACAGAAGTATTGTATGAGTTGGTAAAGACTTGAGGCTATGGGGCTGCTTTCTGCCTTTGTTAAGATTTTTCTCCTTTGGGGAAATATAATATTCTGCCTCTTTTAATATTCCCCAAAATATTTCATTCTCTAGGAGGGGGGAGGGGCTTCCCACACCATGAAACTTCCACCCACTTCATCTTCATATTGATTATTTGATATACCAAAAACCTGCTAATTTTGCAGTCTTACCAATACCAGGAAGATCATTTCGCAGTTCATTTTGTGTCCATCCCCTTCTTGGTAGCAGATAAGAAACCTTCCCCAACTCCACGTGTAGTCATACCAATCCTAATTTATCCCCTTTTTGTTTTGTTCAAAAATAGGAAGGAAGGACACGTACACATATTTTAGAACTATTTATTTAAGACAACAACCTTCAACATCTTCACGGTTTCTGGTTTGTTTATATATCAATCTTTTTAACCACCCATCTCTCCCTCCCAGAGGAGCCCTGAGCAGTGTACAATTTCAATCAATACAATGAAACATTAAAAGCCTGAATCAGATTAAAATTTAATTTTTTTTAAAAAAAGAAACATTATAAAATTGCAAAAAAGGAAAGCTCCAAGACGGGCAGGGGGACTAAGAGTTGTTAATAGCAAAGCAGTAGCACTTATATACCGCTTCAAAGTGCTTTACAGCCCTCGCTAAGCGGCTAACAGAGTCAGCCTATTGTCCCCCCAACACAGCATTAATATTCAATCCGTGTTCTCAGAGATGCATGGTACATCTTCACATCTTCTGGATGGTTCTTCGGAGCTTGAATGCTCCATATTGCTAAGCCCTTTTAGACATATTGGTGTTTACGATCTAGTATTTGACCAGCTGTCTTAAGAATGGCATGCAGCCTTGTTGCCAAATTGGGGTTGATTGGAATTACAGTTCATCCTGGACCATCTGGAGAAATCAGAGAAATAGATATGGAGGCAAAAAGCAAAGCAAGCAAAGAAATATGCCATAGGATATTTTCTGGATTGAGGAAGACATGTGCCAAATTCCCCTTTTAGATGTCAGACAGACAGACGAACAGATGGAATAACAGAGTTGAAAGGGTCTTTGGTGGTCCTCTAGTCCAACCCCCTTGAGCAGGAGACCCTATACA
>NW_020716985.1:90720-106797 GCF_900518725.1 Notechis scutatus | reverse complement strand
GGAGGAGGAGGAGGAGGAGGAGGAGAAAAAGAAAAAGAAAAAGAAAAGGAGAGGGAGAGGAGGAGGCAAATCCTGAAGCACCTTGGAGAATCCCTTTGTTCTCCCATTTCAATGGGTTTTGTAAATTAAGGTTTAATTGCAATTTTTACATGGCGTTGCGGCGACAATTTCCTTAGAATTGTTCGGATTCCTCCTCCCTACAAGAGGGATTTCCTGCCTAGTAGTAGCTCCTGATCATTTTTATGGACACCGGGCACATCGTCTCCCACTCTGGTGCCATACAGACCCAGGTTCATACATTTTTAAAAGGGGGCTTAGAAGAGAAGCTGGCCCAGCTCCCACAATCATTGCACTGGTGTAGTAAATCAAACCTGGATTGGAAAAAAAAAACACCAGAATCAGGTTAAAACCCCTGAGATGGGCCCTAGTACACCAGCAGCAAGACATATAAATATGAGAACAGTGTGTGTGGCTATTGAGAGCAAATAGTTCTCTTCATTAACTCTTGTTTGGGAGAAAACAAAAGAAGAGAACATTTTTCGAGAATACTTGTTTTATATGAGCAGTGGGTTGGACCAGAAGAACTAGTCCTTTCCAACTATTCTATTCTATTCTATTCTATTCTATTCTATTCTATTCTATTCTATTCTATTCTATTCTATTCTATTCCATTCCATTCCATTCCATTCCATTCCAATTCCAATTCCAATTCCTATCCTATCCTATCCTATTCCATTCCATTCCATTCCATTACTATTCTATTCTATTCTACTGTTCTGTTCCGTTCCATTCCATTCCATTCCATTCCATTCCATATTTTCTATTCTATTCTATTCTATTCTATTCTATTCTATTCTATTCTATTCCATTCTATTCTATTCTATTCTATTCTATTCCATTCCATTCCATTCCATTCCATTCCATTCCATTGCTATTCTATTCTATTCTATTCTATTCTATTCTATTCTATTCTATTCTATTCTATTCTGTTCTGTTCTGTTCTGTTCTGTTCTGTTCTGTTCTATTTCTATTTCTATTTCTATTTCTATTCTATTTCTATTCTATTTCAATTTCTATTCTTTTTATATTCTCTTCTCTTTCTCCTTCTCTTCTATTATTTCTATTTCTATTCTCCTCTTTCTCCTCCTGTTCTATTCTATTCTATTCTATTCTATTCTATTCTATTCTATTCTATTCTATTCTATTCTATTCTATTCCATTCCATTCCATTCTATTCTATTCTATTCTATTCTATTCTATTCTATTCTACTGTTCTGTTCCGTTCCATTCCATTCCATTCCATTCCATTCCATTCCATTCCATTCCATTGCTATTCTATTCTATTCTATTCTATTCTATTCTATTCTATTCTATTCTATTCTATTCTATTCTATTCTATTCCATTCCATTCCATTCCATTCCACCCCACCACACATCCCATTCCATTCCTACAACATGATATTAATTTATCTATGTACTTTGTCTCTCAGTATTGCATTGGGTTGCACAGCAATGACGAACATGGAAAGGGAAGGACATCAGTCTGGCAAACAAAGGTAGATTAGTACACTCTACTGTGCTCCTCGTAGCTACCTATGGATATGAAATTTGGATGTAAAAGAAGTAAGACAGGAAGAAAATAGGCTCGTCCAAGCTGTGGTGTTGGAGAAAATGCGTGCATACTCCTTGGACAGTAAAGGTGACTAACAAGCAAATGCTAGAGCACATAACACCAGACTTGTCTCTGGAAGGAAAAATCACCAAACTATGTCTTACTTATTTTGGCCACATCATGCAGGAGAATTGACTGGAGAAAAAGCAACTATTCTTGGAAGAGTTAGTGGTAAAAGGAAACCAGGCTGCCAAAGAACATGGTGGCTGGAAACCATCAAAGCTGACACCAGTCAGAGCATAGAACATCACAAAGAAGTAGTGCAAGATGAGAAGATTTGCAGTAATTGTGTGAGAGGGACATTGGAGTCCTAGTGGACAATCAATAAAACATGAGCCAGCCGTGTGCGGCAGCAGCCCCCAAAAAAGCAACTACAATCCTTAGTTGTATAAACAGAAGCATAGAATCAAAATCACGTGAAGTATTAGTACTGCTTTACAAAGCCTTAGTAAGGCCATACCTAGAATATTACATCCAGTTTTGGTCAACCAGAGGTGGTATTCAGCAGGGTCTGATCAGAGAACCAGTAGCAGAAATTTTGAGTAGTTCAGAGAACTCGCAAATTCTACTTCTGACTGGAGATTTTACACTATCCTTCCCCTGCCACGCCCACCAAGCCATGCCCACAGATAGTAAAACAATTTGAATCCCACCACTGTGGTCACCACGTTATGAAAAAAATGATGTTGAGACTTTAGAAAAAGTACAGAGAAGGAAAAAAAAGATGACTGAAGACCTGGAGACCAAAACATGAAGAATGATTGTAGGATTTGGGTTTGGCCAGTCTAGAGAAAGAAGAACTACTGGTGACATGATTGCCATAGTCCAGTATTTGAGGGGCTGCCACAAAGAAAAGGGGGGTCAACTTATTTTCCAAAGTACAAGAAGGCAGGACAAGAAACAATGGATGGAAACTAAGCATGGAGAGAAGCAACCTAAAACTAAGGAGAAACTTCGTAACAGTGAGAACAATTAATCAGTGGAGGTTTCAGAGGTTGTGAGTGCTTCATCACTGGAGGTTTTTAAGAAAAATCTGGACAACCATTTATCTGAATCTTGAGCAGGAGGTTGAGCAGTGGGTTGGACTAGATGACTAGAAGACCTCCAAGGTCCCTTCCGGCTCTGTTCTGATTGATTGAAATCAGTGGAATGACTCGCCTTCAGAAGTTGTGCATGCTCCAACACTGGAGGTTTTCAAGAAAAGATCGGACATCCACTTGCCTGAAATGATATAAGGTGTCCTGCTTGAGCATGGGGTTGGACTAGAAGACCTCCAAGGTCCCTTCCAACTCTGTTATTCTGTTATTCCCATCGTATTTTTTTTTTTTTAAAAGGAGTCCAAAGTCAAATTGACAAGGAAATGAGTCACACTCAATCAGTGTAGAAAAATCGCTCTGTTACTCCATCCATTGTTTCTTCAACCCATGATTAAACAAAGGCCTACCAGTACCCCGGGTGGTGAAATGCGTCAACTACAGAAACATAAAAGCCCCATTACCATTAGAGATTTATGCTGGCGTGCAACCAATTAAGCCCTCGCTTCTTTCGAATGATGGATCGTAAGTGTGCCCAGATCCTTAAGCACATTGCAAAATGACAATACTGTGGCTACACAAAATGATAGATCAACAGGCCCGGAAGGGTGAATGAGGATCTTTGTACGGTTTAGCTTAGCTTGGAGAAAGCTTTGCCAAAATATAGAGAAGTGGCTTGGCTTCTTTCTCACCCAATGCATTGTAGGAAGTTAGCCCCTACCCCACTCCTAGAAAAATGAAATATCCTAGGAAATATTAAAAAGGCAGAATATTTCACCTAAAAAAAAAGAAGTAGAAACTCAGAAGCAGAAACTCACCCCCTAAATTTCTTTAATGGGCAGGCCATTAAGGCCTGGGCCAGAGTATTCTACATAACAAAGCCCTCTACCCATCTCACCACCTGGCCTGGGAAGATTGCATCAGCCAGCACTCAGGTGAAGCTATGTGGTCCAGACAAAGCCTACAAAGTTAGCTAAGACCCCCCTGCCTCTGGGAGTCTGACAGCCAATGGGATACATTTCTTACACAGGAACAGGAAACACATGTGGGGCCAACAGAGGGTATATAACTAAGGAATTTTCAGCATCTCAGCCCTTTTCCTTCTTTCTTCACCCAAAGCATGTGATTCTGCCCACCATTAAACCATTTTTCCAAGCAGTCACCATGTTTCCAGTGTCTTTCTTCCCCACTTGGAACTGAACCCATGTCATGCCCCTGGTGGAGTCTGACTCTGGGGAAGAGGAGGAACAGCCGACAGGGAGTGGGAGTGTGGCTCCAGAGGTGGTGGAGGAGGCTGGGGAAGGGCAGAAGCCGGCTGAGCAGTCAGAGGAGGATCCAGGCTCATCCCCTATCCATCCTAGGTCACGCAGGGAGGAGAGGATCAGGGAAAAATGAGGTTTACTCAAGAGGAGATTACCATGATCCTCCTCGTGGCTTGCAGGTGGGAGCTATGTATATAAGTTTGCAACTGCACAGTTAGAATCGCTGAAGTCAATTAGTGTTTACCTTGAAAGAGGTTTATCTTTGCTGGCGTTCTTCCCATGGACTTTTCTCGGTTATTTTCCTGGAGTTTATAATTAGTTATCTCGGCTTGCTTCAGAACTCTCATCAATGTAGTTTGTTTTGGTTTTCTGTTTGCCTCATTATTTACTTTTGTGACTTTAAACTGTGCCGAAAAAAACAGTGAAGTTAAGTTGAAGGCTTTACCGGACTTTAATATATGTTTTGGGTTTTGGGTTATTTTGAGAGACTACGGGTCATCACATTTTGACTTCAGCCACCCCTTCAACTTATTTTTGCTTTTTGTGGGGTGACCATGGATCAACTCAGAGCAGAGATTGCCCAGTTAACCCAGCAAGTGGCTCTTTTGACTGCACAGGTGGCACAAATGCAAGCTGCCCGGCCACGCCGAAAATGCCCAGTGGCAGTGCCAGATAAATTTGATGGTTCGCTGGCCCAATTTCCAGCATTTTTTGTGCAGTGCCAGCTTTACATGAGCCTTCGGCCTGAGGATTTTCCCACTGACTGGGATAAGGTGGGGATTTTGATTAGTTTGTTGTCAGGCTCTGCAGCACGTTGGGCGATGCCTCTGCTGACCCAGCCCAACCAGGTGTTGGACAATTATGCCGAGTTTTGCCGTCAGTTTCAGGCCATGTTTGAGGACCCTGTTCAAAGCCAAACAGCAAACAGATGTTTGAGAGAGTTGAAGCAGGGGCGTGGCTCACTCATGGATTATATTGCTATTTTTCGGGTGGTTGCTCAGGATGTACAATGGAATGAGGCAGCACTATTAGACCAGTTCCAGGAGGGTTTGTCATTAGAGCTCCTGGATGAGTTGGCACGTACTGAATGCTCCCACAGCCTTCAGGAGCTCATGCATTTGTGTCTTCGTATCGATGCTAGACTTCAGCAGCAATGGGTGCGACGACAGACAGAGACCGTACCTGTTTCCAGCAAGATGGCGCCCTTGGTGGAAGTGCCTTTGGAGGAACCCATGCAGTTGGGGGCTGGCCACCCTCGCCTGACTCAAGTAGAAAAGAATAGATGTTGTTGCGATGGTTTATGCCTCTATTGTGGCAATCGACGCTATTTTGTGCCCAAGTGTCCTGTTAAGACATCCACAGCAGCAACACCTGCGGTGGCAGGAAACGAGCATCGCTCGGCCTACGGGGGTCTGCAGGTCAGGATGTAAAGTCCATAGGCCCACCATCTTCACCAACATTGCCACCCTCACCACCTTTGACATCTTCGACATCTCCACCACAGTCGCTATTGGTGAAGCATCTTGTGCTGCCAGCAAGTGTGTTCATGCCTGGTGTGGGAGCGGTAGAGATCCCAGCTTTGGTCGACTCAGGAGCCACAGCCAATTTCATGGATGCTCATTTTGTCAAGCAGTGGTTCATTCCTCAGCAACAAGTATCCCCACCAGTAATGGTGGAGACGAGTGATGGTCGGCCCCTTCGTTCGGGACCTGTGGTTGCTGCAGTCAAACCCCTTTGCATGCGTATTGGGCAGCATGTGGAGGAAACCGTGTTTTACATTGCCGCAGTGCCTCATTTTCCGGTGGTGCTGGGTTTGGAGAAGCTACAGGCCCATGATCCACAGACTGTCTGGTCGTCTGGAGCTGTGCAGTTCCTTGATAGGAAGTGTGCCAACCATTGCTTGTGCTCCTGTGCAGGGAGTGTGGCTACGCCCGTGGACCTGGATCTACCTGCAGAGTTGGTGGACTTTGCTGATGTGTTTGGGGAGAAGGAGGCGGATCAGTTGCCCCCACATCGGGCGTATGACTGTCCAATGGACTTGTTGCCCGATGAAAAATTGCCAGTGGGTCAGATATATTCCCTGTCAGAACCGGAGTTGGCCGCGTTGCGGGATTTTATTGACAAGAACCTCCGGAAAGGGTTTATCCGGCCTTCTACCTCCCCATTGACTGCACCGGTGCTTTTTGTGAAAAAGAAATCAGGGGAGCTATGTTTGTGTTGTGATTATCACAAGTTGAATGCAATCACAGTGAGGAATCAGTACCCGCTTCCCCTCATCCCTGAACTGATTGAGCGGCTTCGCCAAGCTAAGATCTTTACGAAGTTGGATTTGCTTGAGGCCTACAATCTGGTTTGCATTCGTGCAGGGGACGAGTGGAAAACAGCTTTCCGGATGAGGTACGGGCATTTTGAGTATACCGTGATGCCTTTTGGATTAACCAATGCCCCAGCTGTGTTCATGCATTTCATGCACGATGTTTTCTGTGATTTGTTGGATCAATTTGTGATCATTTATTTAGATGACATTTTGATTTACTCAGACTTCCTGCAGGAACATTGGCAGCATGTGCCGCTAGTGTTGCAACGTTTGCGTGATAACCACCTGTTTGCTAAATGTGAGAAGTGTCATTTTGCACAAACCATCGTATTTCACCTGCTGGGGTGGAAATGGACCCGGAAAAAATCCAATCGTTGCAGGAGTGGGAACCTCCAGCGGGTTAAGGATGTGCAACGACTGTTGGGGTTTGCGAACTACTACCGCACATTTATTCCCTGCTTTGCTGCCTTGACTGCTCCCCTTTCTAATTTGCTGAAGAAGGGGGAGAAGTTCCATTGGGGTGCTGAGGAGCAGGCAGCTTTCGAGGCGTTGAAAGTCGCCTTTGCTTGTGAGCCTATCCTCAAACACCCTCATCCAGGCCAGCCATTTGTGATGGAAACAGATGCTTCCGATGTGGCTGTTGGTGCAATGCTCCTCCAGGCCTATGCTCCCACAGGCACCTTATTCCCGTGCGCTTATTATTCCTAGAAGTTGTCGGCTCCAGAGCGCAACTATACAATTTGGGACAAGGAGCTACTGGTAGTTAAGGTTGTTTTTGAGACATGGCGGCACCACCTGGAGGGGGCTCGTCACAAAATCGAGGTTTGGACGGATCATTGCAATTTGGAACACCTACGTACAGCTCGGACCTTGAACCAGCATCAGGTGAGATGGTCCTTATTCTTTGCTCGATTTGATTTCCAGGTGACGTATGTTTCGAGTGGAGGGAATCAATTGATTTTTCCTTCTCTCAGCTGATCGTGGGAGGCGTGTGTAGTGTACTTGTTTCACAGACTTGTAATACTGCATTCCTATTGGATAGATACCATCGCTGGTCGATTGGTCGATAACAACAAACCTGATTGGCCGCCTAAGTGGCGGGAAGTTTAAATAAACGCCATTGGTTGCGAGCCGCTATAAAAAGGGCTGCCACGGCTCGACTTTAGTTGAAGTTACTTGGTTATTGAATAAAGAGCTGAACTCAACGCCGGTCTCAAGCCTGCTTTGTTCGAGCAATAGAACAGTGTGTTTGTTTGTTTGTTTTACTACCATTTGGGCCAAATCGGTCCAAACCAGTAGCATACCACCACTGGATCTCTAACACTTCCTTATCCTCTCTTTGACTGCTCAGAAGTGGTTGAGGTCATGCTTCAAAATACTCTCAAAAGTCTGCAAGAATCCTGCCAAAATATTATTTCAATTTGGTTCTGCCAAAGTTGTGTTTGGCCATCAGCAAAGATCACCCTTTTTTTCACACAGCCTGTCTAGCAAAACTGGGAACTACGGACCTACTCACGGAAGGACATGTGACCTACTCACATCCTCACAGGAAGATGTGGCCAAGTTTAAACCACGATGCTGGATAATGTTCTGCCAATCAACTAGGGCAGAGAATGATTGATCTTTGGCACCCTGTGTTATTTTATTTATTTATTTAGCATGTGGCATCTGATTGGCCCAAAGTCACCCACTTGGCTTTCATGCCTAAGACAGGACTAGAACTCTCCATCTCCTGGTGATTGGCCCAAAATCACCCAGCTGGCTTTCATGCCTAATGTGGGAGTAGAACTCACAGTCTTCTGGTGATTAGTCCAAAGTCACCCAGCTAGCTTTCATGCTTAAGGTGGGACTAGAACTCACAGTCTCCTGGTGCTTGGCCCAACATCACTTAGTTGGCTTTCATGCTTAAGGCAGGATTAGAACTCTCACTCTCCTGACGATTGGCCCAAACTCAGCCAGTCTGCTTTGATGAGTAAGGCAGGACTAGAACTCACAGTCACCTGCTACCTAGACTGGTGCCTTAACCACGAGAACAAACTGGCCCTGCTATTATTACCTACAGTTGTTGTTTCCTGTATTGGCAGAGTATGGCTTCATCCTGGGGCTACATCTCCCCCCCAAAAGGCCACCAGGGGGCACTAGACTGCAGCAGCCATCTTCCTCCTTAAAGGCTGTAAATTTATATTAAATTTGATGCTGAGAGAGAGAGAAAAAAGTCACCCTTTCCA
This sequence comes from Notechis scutatus, assembly GCF_900518725.1. The sequence goes on along the minus strand of NW_020716985.1, from coordinate 98,284 downwards.
CATTGGATCTAATTTGGAAAACACACGACGAAACAACCCCCCCCCCCCCCTGTGATTGCAGAGGTGAATGATGTCACAGGACAGGAAATGCATTCTTGGATGGAGAACCAAGGAATTTCTTGCTGAAGTAACAAACTGAGCCTCTATGAGTCATTCCAGACATTGCAAGGGTCAACTCTTAATAGCGTCTTGATGCTTCTGCTGTAAAATTGACTCAGTCCTCTACTCGGCCCTGTCAGGTTTCCTACTGCAATTTCAATGTACCTATGCATATTGTTTGAATCACTTCTTTTACGAGAACCTTTCTGCCTGTTTGTGTGTTTTTGGCCTCCAAATCCTCCCCCCCCCCCCCCCTCTCTCTCTCTCTTCCCCTCCTTTCCTCTTTCTTCTCTCCCTCTTTGTCTGTCTCCCTATTTCTCTCCCTCCCTCCCTCTACCCCTTTCTCTCTTTCTCTCCCTCCTTCCCTCCCTTTCCCTTTCTCCCCCCTCTCTCTCTTTCTCTCCCTCCTTCCCCCTTTCTCTTTCTCTACCTCCTTCTCTCTCTTTCTTTCCTCCCTTTTTTCTCTCCCTCCCTTTCTCTGTTTCCATCCCCCTCTCTCTTTCCCTCCCTCCTTTTTCTCTCCATCTCTCCCTCCTTCTCCCTCTCAGTCTTTCTCTATGTCCCTCTTTTGCTTCCTCCCTCCCTCTCTCTCTTTCTCTCTCCCTCTCTTTCTCTCCCTCTCTTTCTCTTGCCACTTCCCTCTCTCCTTCTCTCTTTCCCTCTCTCTCTACTCTTTCCTCTCTCTATCTCACCCCCTCTCTCACACTCCCCCCCTCTCTTTTTCTCTCCCTCCCCTCCCTTTCTCTCTGTCTCCACCCCACCACTGAAATAACTACAGCCTACAGGAACAAAATGGAAATTAGCATTCATGAAATTGTGCCATGTTTTCTAATGCCTATTGACTGCAAGAAATGTGCGGGGTCCAAGACTAGGCATCAAGACAAATTATACTGATCATTATTATTCCGCCTATAGTTTTATAGGCCGCTGCACTCCCCATATTAATGACGGATGTATGTGGTGAAATCCAAAAGACTAGCTGGAACGGGCGATAGAATGCTTATTTACATAGAATAAAATGCATTAACATGTGTTTGAAGCACATTGCACAGAGTTTAACCAAAAGGTTTATTGGAGCATTTGTATCTGTCAAAGGTTGCTAATTTGAACAGAGTGCTTATTCACAGCACTGGAACACTTCCGATATATAATATTTAAAGGTGTGGGGCAGTGGTGGGCTTCCAATTTTTTTTCCTACCAGTTCTATGTGCGCTCTTCGTGCACTCACAGCTCAAATACAGACCTCTGTCAAGGCTAGTGAGTTGCCTGAATTGTTTTTTTTTAGCTCAGTTGAGGCGCGGCAATCCTGCAAATCAGCTAAGCTTTGCATGTGCACCCAGGGCTCAAATACGGCAATTAGCTGAGATAAAAAATAAGGAAATATAGGAGAGGTAACGGCGGGAGGGGCGGGGCCAATCAGAGGTGGTATTTGCCGGTTCTCCTAACTGGCCAAAATTTCTGCCAATGGTACGCCAGAACCAGTCCAAACCAGCTGAATACCACCTCTGGCGTGGGGATGGAAACAACAATGGGGAGATAATGATTAGGAGAGTCAGTTTGGTCTAGTGGTTAAGGCACCAAGCTAGAAAGCAGGAGACTGTGCATTTCAGTCCTGATTTAGCATGAAAGCCAACTGGGTGACTTTGGGCCAATCACCAGGAAATGGTGAGTTCTAGTTCTGCCTTAGACATGAAAACTAGCTGGGTGACTTTGGGCCGTGATGGTGAACCTATGGCACACGTGCCACAGGTGGCACGCAGAGCCATTTGTGTGGGCACGTGAGCCCCAGGCAAGCCTACCTCACTGTGCATGCGCGCGCCTCCCAACGGATTTTTGGGCCTTTTTTGGAAATACCAGAAGTGATGAAACAGACCCATTTTTCGGCCTGCGGAGGCTTCCCTCAAGCCTCTGCCAGGCCGAAAAAGGCCTCAAACAGGCTGAAAATCAACTGGGAGGCACAGTGCAGGTAAAGGAGTGGCAGCGTGGGAGGAAATCGCATGCGCATGTATAGGGGTGTGTGGGAAGCACATGCATTGCCTTCTGGGTGCTGACATGCGAGAGCCTGCGCACAAGCGCACACACAATTTTTCGGCACAGGAGCCCAGAAAAGTTAGCCCTCACTGTCCTAAGGTCTCTTTCAGCTCTATTCCTCTTTACCATCCTCACAAACATGGCAGGACAAGTTACTGCCGATAAACAGAGAGCAAACCCTGCTCCCTTCTAGCACTGATGACGTTACCTAGTCAGGTAATGAGATTTCTACAAGAAAACAGCCAAACTCAGAGAGCCCCCAAGGACCCCTCATTTCAAACCTAAGTTACAAATATTCTCTTATATCAATACCTTTTGCTAGTTTAACATACAGAGGTCTTTGGTATTCCTTACCCTCTCTACATGATATAAAACTTCCTATTTGAGAAGGGTTTGGACTAGAAGGCCTCCAAATTCCTAATGTTCCATGTCCTAGTGATTCAAAGATGATTATGGGACTGGAGGTTAAAACATATAAAGAACATTTGCTGGAATCGGGTATGTTTAGTTTAATGAAAAGAAGGACCGGGGTTGGACATGATAATATTCCAGTATTTGAGGGACTGCCACAAAGAAGAGGAGGTCAACCTATCCTCCTGTTGTGGTTAGCTGGCAGCAGGTGCGGACGGCTGAGGAGAGCGAGGACTCAGATGAGGGGCCAGGACCATTAGGGAGTGGACTGCTGCCTTCAGAGATTGTGGGGGCTGGCAGCAGCGATGAGGAGGTTCCCGAGGAGCCTGTGCCAAGTGCGCGTGCGCAGAGGATTGCTCACAGGAAAGAGCAGCTGCAACAGCACGGGCGACTCGGAAGTAAGGCTGCAAGGTAACGGCCCCTCCTTCAAGAAGATAAAAGCCAGCTGTGAAACAAACCTTCTTTGCAGAAGGCAAAGACATTTTGAAACTCCAGCTTCATGGACATTCCAGTATCCTGAGTTTGTATTTGAAGATTCTTGTATCGCAAATTATTTCTTGTCTGTTATCTTTTTGTCAAGTCTTGCACCGTTTGGCAAGGCTTGTGCTTATCGCAGCTAATTATTTTGCAGAAGCGTTACAAGGTTTCTGTTCCCTTTGGATTGTGTTTGATTTGTTGGAAAAGGGTGTGGGTCAGAACACTGAGGGCAGGACAAGAAGCAATGGATGGAAACTAATCAGAGAAAGGAGCAACCTAGAACTAAGGTGAAATTTCCTGACCATGAGAACAATAAACCAATGGGACAACTTGCGTCCAGAAGTTGTAAATGCTCCATCGCTAGACATTTTAAAGGAGAGATTGGAAAGCCACTTGTCTGATGTGATATAGGGTTTCTTGCCTGAGCAGGGGGTTGGACTAGAAGACCTTTAAGGTCCCTTTTAACTCTGTTCTGTTCTTCTTCCTGCCTTTTATGGTTAGTGAGTTTGGCTATTTTTTCTGGAATTAGGTAACAGATAAGAGAACAAGTATTCTAATAGGTCCAGCCAGAGGTGGTATTCAGCAGGTTCTGACCAGTTCTGGAGATCTGAGAGTGGAAAATTTGAGTAGTTCGCAGAACTGGCAAATACCACCTCTGACTGGCCCCACCCCCATCTCTTCTCCACCTCCCAAGTCCTAGCTGATTGGCTGAGTCTTCTTTTGTTGCCCTGCACAGGAGAACGGAGCTGGAAAGCAGGTTAGTGGAGTGGGGAGAGAATGGGGATTTTGCAGTAACCTTCCCCTGCCACGCCCACCAAGCCACACCCACCAAGCCACGCCCACAGAACTGGTAGTAAAATTGTTTGAATCTCACCATTGGGTCCAGCTGACCCAATGAGGGTGAGATTCATAAATGTAAGCTAAGAGCAAAACAAAGCATGCTGAATAATAGCATATTTAGATAAAACAGAGAAGCAAATTGGCTACGGTATCCATTTTCTTCTTCTTCTTTTCTTGTAGCTTAGCATATTGCCTTAAAAACCAACAATCGCATCTCATTTTTTTTTTCCACCAGACTATCGACTCTGTTTTATCAAGGTTAAATCAAAGGTACAAATATTCCACTAGACCTTTTAAATTAAATAATTGAGGGTTTAGTTAAAATGGGACTGGAAACCTCATAAAATGGAAATCGTCTCATTAAGGTTGGCTCCAGTGGCAACATACAATCCCAGGAAGACCTTCCTTTTAAACTGACAAAGGGCTTTCTTTGCTAAAAAGAAAAAAGAAAAGAAAAGATGGCACAGATAAAATAACGGCAATTAGATGTAAATTGTATTAATGCTAGAAAGCTTTATAGCTCCTTTGCTTTAATTTTCATTATATGGTACAAGGCAAAACCATCAGTTATGAGTCAGGCCGGCTCTGGTTTTGTGTAAAATTGGGAAATGATAAAATGTTATAGAAGCTGTTTTAATTTTAAGAGGCTCTTTAATTTCACGAAACACAAATGGCAAGTTATGGGGCGTGAAAAGGATGCCGAATGGGTCATGTAAATGGATGCATAAAATAGCATGCTTTGTGTTCTAACATTATTTGAAACACATTGCAACACATTTCAAATTTGTGGAAGTAGGGCCGCATGGATTGTGATGTACCTGAGAAAATACTTACATTCCGCTGTCCACCAATTTAAGATTTATAAGGGGCTCAATGAACATTTAAGATAACTCCTGTTGGATTTACCCATTGCAACTCCCTGATCAATAATGAGATTTATATTTTTCTTAAGGATTAAAAAAAAACATAGATGGAACTGAGAGTTAAGGCATCAGGCTAGAAGCCAGGAGAATGATAGTTCTAGTTCTGATTTAGGCACAAAAGCCAGCTGGGTTAACAGGTTAACAGATTAGTAGAGTTGGAAGGAACCTTGTAGGTCATCTAGTCCAACCCCCCATCCAAGCAGGAGACCCTACATCATTTCTGACAGATGGCAGCCCAATCTCTTCTTGAAAGTCTCAAGTGATGAAGCTCCCACAACTTCTGAAGGCAGCTTCTGTTCCATTTGTTCTCACTGTCAGAAAATTTATCCTTATTTCCATGTTAAATCTCTCCTTGTTCAGTTGCATTCATTATTCCTTATCTGGCCTTCAGGTGCTTTGGAGAATAGCTTGACCCACTCCTCTCTGTGGCAGCCCCTCAAATATTGGAAGACTGTTATCATGTCTCTCTTGGTCCTTCTCTTCACTAGACTAGCCAGGCCCAGTTCCTGCAACTGTTCTTCATATGTTTTAGCCTCCAGTCCCCTAATCATCTTGGTTGCTGTCCTCTGCACTTTTTCTATAGTCTCAACATCATTTTTATACTGTGGTGACCAAAACTGGATGCACTACTCTAGGTGTAGTCTTACTAAGGCTTTATAGAGTGGTATTAGTACCTCCCTTGATCTTGATTGTATCCCTCTATTAATGCAACTTATTGCATTGGCTCTTTTGGCTGCTGCCACACACTACTGGATCATATTTAGCTGGTTGTCCACTAAGCCTCCAAGATCCCTGTCACAGTTACTGCAATTCAGCCTGGTTTCACCCAGTCTATATGTGTACTTTGGGTTTTTCTTGCCTAAGTGTAGGACTTTATTTTTCTCTACATTGAATTTCATTTTGTTAGATAGGGCCCAGTGTTCAAGTCTATCAGTTGAACTTTGACTTTGGGCCAATCACCAGGTGATGGTGAGTTCTAGTCCCTCTTTAAACATGAAAGCTGGCTGGCTGGCTGTCTTTTGGCCAATCACCAAGAGATAGTAAATTCTAATCCAACCTTAGGCATGAAAGCCAGCTGGGTGAACAGAACAGAAAAGAATATGGAATGAATAGAATGGAGTGGAACGGAACAGAACAGAATAGAAAAAAGAAAAAAGAAAACAATTTGCATAACATACCTTCTAAAGCTCCCCAAGTCAGCTATTTTCGCCAGCTTAATATATTTTTGCAGACTTTCACAACCACCTTTAAATAAAGCAGAACAAGGAAGTCAGAACTGAATTCTTGATTGTAAAAAAAATAAAAAATGAAAAAATAAGGCTAGGATCACTGTTTTTATATTGATATCCAGCCCAACTTATAGCCTATGCTGCTGTCCAAAGGCCAATATAACAACTGAGAGGATCTAATTAGTCCTTTAAAATCATGCAGAGATAATCAAATAAAAAGCTGTTTATGCCAGTATGACATATTAACGGCCAGCCTTAAAGACAGCAACCTTTGCTCCCTTAAGTGGCTATAAAAGAATGATATATCATTTAGCAGCCGGGTTTCCCTGGTGCATTGAACCAATCCTGGATGTTTTTACTGTTGAAGTTTATGAGGTGGCCCTAAACTAACAGTTAATTGGCTGAGAAAACATTATGCCTCATGTTCAATTAAAGAGCACCCTTTGAATGATGTTGCTGAATTGGGCCAGTGAGGAAGCAGAGGATGAAGGGGTTATTGCAATTCACTCTTTCAGTGTGGCAACTCAACACCCAAAGATGGTGTTTTGGTCACCACAATGTAAGAAAGATGTTGAGACTCTAGAAAGAGTGCAGAGAGGAGCAACAAAGACGATTAGGGGACTGGAGTCTAAAACATATGAAGAACGGTTGCTGGAACTGGGCATGGGCTAGTCTACTGAAAAGAAGGACTAGGGGTGACATGATAGCAGTCTTCCAATATTGGAGGAGCTGCCACAAAGAAGAGGGAGTCAAGCTATTCTCCAAAGCACCCAAAGGAAGGACAAGAAGCAATGGGTGGAAACTAATCAAGGAGAGAAGCAACCTAGAACTAAGGAGAAATTTCCTGACAGTTAGAACAGTTAGAAGAAGAGATTGGACAACCATTTGTCTGAAATGGTATCCGGTTTCCTGCCTAAGCAGGGGGTTGAATATCTCCAAGATCCTTTCCAACTCTGTTATTCTATTTCTATTCCATTCCATTCTGTATTTTCTGTTCTGCTCTGTTCCGTTTCATTCTTTTCCATTCTATTCTATTCTAGTCATTCCTTTTTCTATTCTATTCTATTCTATTCTATTCTATTCTATTCTATTTTATTCTATTCTATTCCATATTTTCTCTTCTCTTCTCTTCTCTTCTCTTCTCTTCTCTTCTCTTCTCTTCTCTTCTCTTCTCTTCTCTTCTCTTCTCTCCCATTCCATTCCATTCCATTCCATTCCATTCCATTCTTTTCCATTCCATTCCATTCTTTTCCATTCCATTCTATTCCATTCCATTCCATTCCATTCCATTCCTTTCCTTTCCATTCCATTCCATTCCATGATTCCTATTCCTATTCCTATTCCTACTCCTACTCCTATTCTATTCTACTCTACTCTAATTCTATTCTATTCCATTCCATTCCATTCCATTCCATTCTATTCTATTCTATTCTATTCTATTCTATTCTATTCTATTCCATATTTTCTATTCTATTCTATTCTATTCTATTCTATTCTATTCTATTCCATTCCATTCCATTCCATTCCATTCCATATTCTATTCTATTCTATTCT
>NW_020716985.1:55347-84561 GCF_900518725.1 Notechis scutatus | reverse complement strand
TCTATTCTATTCTATTCTATTCTATTCTATTCTATTCTATTCTATTCCATTCCATTTTTTCTATTCTATTCTATTCTATTCTATTCTATTCTATTCTATTCTATTCTATTCTATTCTATTCTATTCTATTCTATTCTATTATTTCATCCCATTCCATTCCATCATATCCCATCCCATTCTATTCTATTCATACCATCACACCACACCACACAAGATTCCTGCAACTTGGTTAATGACCTTTCAATTTCATTAAGAAAAGCAGATAACATGACATGAGAAAACGGGGATGCATTTAGAAATCTTTTACCTCTGTGGAAAACTTCTTAAGGGTAATTACTGCTAATTTGATATCATTACCATCGATTGTGTTAATATTTCCTGCACTGTGGAACCATACAGATATTGACTGCTATGGCATTTGTTATTTTTTTTAAATTAAGGAATGAAAAGAAAAGTACATTAAAACCCTGTCTATTATTTTTCTCAAAAATATAAATGCCTAAAAGCTGGAATTGTCAGAATAAATGTAGAATGCCTCCATGCTAGGCTGTCTAAAATGTAACATATGGTGGAACTGATTAAGTGCTGAAAAGACCATGGTACAATTCCATGTCAACCTACAGGTGTTGTCATAGGACAAGAATGAAGAAAAGCAGTTTTCCAAGTAGAAAACAGCACACCTACCAACACGGACAGGGCAAGTCACTAGTATATAAACAGAGAGAAAAGTCCACTTCCTTCTAAGTACTGATGGTATTGCCTAGTTGGGTAATGAAATGTCTGGAAGAAAACAGCCAAGCTCAGAGAACAGCAAGACCTCACAGTTATCCTCCTCCCTCCTTTTCTTCACAAAGTCCACTCCCTTCTACTTTGTGTTATCTAGTTGGTTCATGAAATGTCTGCACGAAAACCTCCAAGCTCAGAGAGCACCAAGGATGCTACAGTTATCCTCCTCCTCCTCCTCCTCTTCCTCCTCCTTCCCCCTCCCCCTCCCCTCCTCCTCCTCCTCCTCCTCCTCCTCCTCCTCTTCTCCACAAAGCCCACTCCCTCCCACTTAGTGTCATCTGGTTGGTTCATGAAACATCTGCAATAAAATCTCCAAGCTTAGAGAGCACCAAGGACCCCACATTCTTCTCTTTCTCTTTCTCCTTCTCCTTCTCCTTCTCCCTCCTCCCTCCTCCCTCCTCCTCCATAGATAGATGATGGATCGATGCATGGATAGATGACAGATAGATAGTAGATGATGGATGGATGTTAAACAGACAGATAGGTAGATAAATAGTAGGTAGAGATGGATCATCATATAGTAGCTCTCTGCTATAAAAGCAAACATATAACAATGAGAGTAGTAATGGGCATTAGACTACTCCAAGGTAACACACATTTCTTTTCTTATTATATTGGTGTTCAGAGCCCTCCCCCTGATGGCCTCTGGAACGCCTTCAAGATGCTTAAGATCTCAGTTCCCAGTAAGACCCCAACCCCAGATGGCAACAAGATGATTTTCTGATCTTCATTCATTTATCACTTTTCTTCACAGATTGATGATGACTCTACATCCATGCTGCTCAGGTTAGTGTCCCTGGAGAGATGGACCACAAGAAATAGCTTTGAACCATTGCACTATGCAGCCATGTCTCTTTGTTCATTTGGGCATGACTTCGTTCATTTAGCCACATTTGCAAACAAAGAGATGTTTAATCATGTGGTAAACTGAGGTAAACAAACCCTATAAATATGTTACTTCTGCTCAAACACAGCCATTTTCTCTTGCTTCTGAAAGGCATTGGAATAAGTCAGCCCCAGTTAATCCCTTTCATGCCTTCTTGCTACTTGATCTTTGGCCTAACCTATAGAGGTTATTTAAGTGGACAAAAATTCGAAGTATTCCAAGCTCCATCTCCTCTTCAAGTATATTTTTGGTGCAACTCTCAGAGTTGTTCTAAAATTGCAATTCAACTGCAATATTAAAAACAATACAGGGAGTGATGATCTTAGTGTTATTTAATTTGGGCTCTTAAAGTCCAACCCCACCTCTGCTTGGTGAGGGGTGGTAATAGGACAAAGTAAGCAAGGGATTGCTAGGATGGAGCAAAGTATGGCATGCTATTGTGCCAAAGGACCACCACAGCAACTATGGTGGCCATCTTGGCTCAACCTGAAACAGCTAAAGGAGTTCTGATGAAGTTGGGACAGGTCCAGAAAACTGGCAATAGATGTTACATAGCTACACAAATGGGATACAAATGGACTAAAACTTTGTGTCTTCCTTGACACCAGAAGTGAGAGGAAGAGGAGGAAGAGGAAGAGAAGGAAGAGGTGTAGGACAGCACAGAGAAGGAGGAGTAGAAGCAGGAACAGGATGGCATAGGGAAGAAGAGGTGATGGAGGAGAGGAGGAAAAGGATAGCACAGGGAGGAAGAAGAGAGAGATGGGGAAGAGGAGGAGGAAGATGGCACAGAGAGGAGGAAGAATAGGAAGAGCAGGAGGAGAAGAACAGCACAGGGAGGAAGAGGAGGAAAAGCAGAAGGAGAAGAATGTGTGAGAGAGAAAGCAAAGAAGGACAATGGGAAGAAGGATGTACACAAAAGTCCATTATGTAAAGTCACTGTGGATAGCAACCTGGGCGTATACATTTAATCAATCAATAAAATATTAAGCTAAGAGCAGGTGGTAGCAAGGTATCTTCACTTTTAGCTTATTCCTTTTTACCTGGCTGTTTTGGAGTACATTTCTCAGTCTACACCTCGAAATCCAAAGGAATCCTTCCTCCACGCAAATGTTTTCACCACGGCTGTCCCAAATCCTCCAATGGCATAATGTCATGTCCAGAATGAAATAAATAGTCTTCGGATCCTTTGGCAGAACCGCCGAGAGTTACCACGAAGGCAACGGCGTAATCTTGCCCAGCAGCTGCTGTAGAATAATGCAATGCATAAAACATAAAAAGACACCCATAAATGACAACTGCTTTTAAATTATTTCTCCCTGGCTGAGCCCAAACGCAATAACATTCTTGGAGTCGTGGAGCCTGGTTTTGTGGGGAACAGGATGCTTTTTAAGGGTTGGGTGTTATTTATACGGGCAGCATAAACGGAAAATGGGACAAAGATTGTTCCTGAGCACTGCTGACGTGAGAAGGCAGGCTGCAAAAAGGGAACGAGACAAAAAGAGGGATAATTTTTGAAGTTGAACTACAAATTTGCTGCTGTTTAACCTGTTAACTGTCAAGCTAGAATTTGGTTAGATGGTGGTTTATATCTGGGTTATTCATATAAATTCAGTTTGACACACTTGGGACCTAAAGGGGGGGAGGATTGAAGTGGATGGAGTTCCAGACAAAACAACATAGTTGGACGATGAGCCAGCCATGTTCCAATGGCTACCTAGCCAGAGGAAGGAGGAGCAAAGTTACCAGGCAACCGTTCCACATCCTGGTTGGAAAATGTGACATATTGTTTTGGAAAATTGAGACAATCCTAGTTATAGTGATGTGGAAAGCCAGGAAACTTTCAGTAATGGCTTTCCACTAGTTCGTGCCAAGATGATGTACCTTAATAAAATTGTTCTTTAAGAAATTGAAATGCCTTGGAGTTCATTTTATGATGGTTGTATTATTTGGAACCTGATATTAACTATGATGTGGAGGTTCCTTCTCGGAATTTCTGGGTTAATTTCCAACTGTTTCATTATCGAGCTAGGTAATACCTTCAGCGGAGTTTATGAGATGTCAGTGTTCTTCTGTTTAGAAGGGTTTCAGGTGTGGATGTGTTAAGGGAGGGTCTTGTGATGGGACAGGTGTGGGATTGACAAGTGAGGGTCTTGTAATGGGACAATTTTACAAACAACAACTCAAGGAGGTGAACATACCCAACATGCCTTCCTCCTTAGAATAACAGAGTTAGGAGGGACCTTGGAGGTCTTCTAATCCTACTCGCTGCTCAGGAATCTTGCTGTCCCACTGCTCAGGAAACCCTCTACCATTTCAGACAAATGATTGTCCAATCTCTTCTTAAAAACTTCCATGTTGGAACATTTACAACTTCTGGAGGCAAGTTGTTCCACTGTTGAATTGTCCTAATTGTCAGGAAATTTCTTCTTAGTTTTATCATATTAAGAGCAACTGTGTTCTTTTTGCTGATGATGTAAAGCTATTCAACACCACCAACACTGCTACCCTTCGAAAAGACCTTGACTATGTATCAGAATGGTCAAACAAATGGCAACTTCAAATCTCAACAAATAAATGCTCTGTCTTACATATTGGCAAAAAAAAGTCAGAAAATAAAATACAAGCTTGTTGATGATCCAAACTCTGTCAAGGACCTTGGAGTACTCATCTCTAATGATCTAAGTGCTAGAGCCCACTGTAACTACATAGCCAAAAAGGCATTAAGAGTTGTTAACCTAAAACTGCGCAGCTTTTTCTCTAGTAATATCACACTACTAACTAGAGCATACAAAACATTTGCTAGACCAATACTTGAATACAGCTCATCAGTCTGGAACCCACATTACGTATCTGATATTAACACAGTTGAGAAAGTCCAGAAATATTTCCCAAGAAGAGTTCTCCACTCATCTACTCGTTGTAGAATACCTTATGCCACCAGACTTGAAATTTTAGACCTAGAAAACCTAGAATTACGCCGCCTTCGGTCCAATCTAAGGATAGTATATAAAATCATACATTGCAATGTCCTACCTGTCAATGAATACTTCAGCTTCAACCATAACAATATAAGAGCACACAATAGATACAAACTCAAGATAAACCGCACCAAACTTGATTGCAGGAAATACGACTTCATCAACAGAGTGGTCAATGTTTGGAATACTCTACCTGACTCTGTGGTTTCTTCCCCAAACCCCAAAAACTTTAACCTTAGACTGTCTACTATTGACCTCACCCCTTTCCTAAGAGGCCTGTAGGGAGCATGCATAAGCGCACCAATGTGCCTACCGTCCCTGTCTTATTGTTTCTTTTTATTTTTCTGATATGTATCCATTTCATTTCAACTATGTTTACACTTATACCTGTTATCTTATAATCGCTTGACAAAAATAAATAAATAAATAGTTCTAGGTTGCTTCTCTAAGATCCCGCTCACAGTTGCTACTATTAAGTGAGGTACCACCTATTTATGTGCCTATGCATTTTGTTTTTCTCGCCTAAATGTAGAACCTTCTTTTTTTCACCACTGAATTTCATTTTGTTAGATAGCGCCCAGTGGTCATGTCTGAACATTGAATGAATGCTCAAGGGTGAATCATCAGTGAGATTCTTGTGATGGTCTTGTGATGGGAGATTACTTCAGGTGAGGATCATTTGGAGGTGAATTGCTGGGGGGGAGGAGTTGTGTGGGTTGGTTGAGAGTTGGTGCTGCCTCTGGTTGGCTCTCCAGTTAGAGAAAGCATCTTTGATACATCAAAATGAATTGAACCACAGCTAAGGACACAAAAGCTCCACTTGGCCACCTAGCCAAGAAAAGTCCTAACCAAGGTTAAACCTCACCGTGCTTCCTATGTTGAGTGAAGGCAAGCGGGAGCTCTACAATGGACTCACTTCTGCATGTTGCATGAACGTAAACTCTGTAACTTCATCTCATCCACCAGCTCATAATGAGAACTGTAGTCTAATGAGAGCTGTGGAAATGAGAAAACATTAAAATGCATTCAAGGAATAATGGTCTCACAGGTGGAGGAGCACAGATGGAACAACAGTATGCAAAGATAGCTTTTCATAGGCTCATAAGAATGAATTGACTACCAGCAATTGAATCTCATAGACCTTAAAGACCAATATCTTTCCAGATCTATCCCAGGCACCAGCAGTTGTTTGTGTTTGTGAACACAATATCATTAATGACAGCCAAAGTCGGTCTCAGTCCAATATTGTGTGTTTTCTCTCATGAAGGTCAACCAGATGCACCTGGCTATTTGTTGACAGGAGAAGACATTACTTCCCCTATCATTATTCTTCTGCCTCAGGAATTTGGGGGTAATATGTAGTCTTTAAGACTTATTGCTCTAGGTAGATGGAATGGTATGTGAGAAAAAGTTTGAGGAATGAGGAAAAGAGATGATGCCTAGAAAATGATCAGAGAAGAGATGGAGAAGCCCTCAGTGGATGAATGGTTAGAGAAAGAAATTTAGGAAGAACATTGAATATAGAATCAGGGCTGGAGAAGAACACTAGAGGTCAAGGCAGGAGTCCTTAAACCATCCTGGTTTCTTTTGCATGATATAGGTAAAGGAGCAGAGGTGGTATTCAGCAGGTTCTGACCAGTTCTGGAGAACCAGTAGCAGAAATTTTGAGTAGTTGGGAGAACCAGCAAATACCACCTCTGACTGGCCTCACCCCCATCAATTCTCTGACTCCTATTGAGTCCCAGCTGATCGGCTGGGTCTTCTTTTGTTGCCCTGCACAGGAAAATGGAGTTGAAAAGCAGGTTAGTGGGGTGGGGAGTGAATGGGATTTTACAGTATCCTTCCCCTGCCATGCCCACCAAGACATGTCATGCCCATCAAACCACTCTCACAGAACCGGTAGTAAAAATTCTTTAATCCCACCACTGGTCTGAAGCTGAGATGGGGACATCTAAGTCCAGGTTTTTTTATTCTTTTGATTTGCCTGTCAGAGGGCATGAAAGATGGTTTGGTGAGGAGCTCTCTGGGGAAAGCTGAATTTACACAACACAGCAGACCAACTGAATAGCAACAGCACTTAGTTTTGGATTCAAGACTTTGGCTGGATTGGATTCCCTTCTAGAATGATTCAGCTGAACGTCTGTGTGGCATTGTTTTTGTTTTGTTCATGAAAGAAAACAGCGTGTGTACACAATCTGGTGTACAACATTACACAAACACGGCAAATGACATCCCCTCTTTTATGCAAATAGATCTTCACACCGATAATGTTAAATAAACCCCCACAGGATCTCACTGTCCAATTCAAGGGATAGTCCTGAAGATGAGATATTTTGCTTTCACCTTAATTAGGACATCGAAAAGGATTATGGAGATTCTCATTCATCCAGGTCAACTCTCGGGAGAAAGCTGAATTTACATATCACAGTGGACTGACTGGATAGCAATAGCACTTAGATTTATATACCGCTTCATGGTGCATTACAGCCCTCTCTAAGCGGTTTACAAAGTCAGCATATTGTCCCCAATAATCTGGGTTCTCATTTTACCAATCTTGGAAGAATGGAAGGCTGAGTCAACCTTGAGTCGGTCAGAATCAAACTTCTGGCAATGGGCAGAGTTTGCCTGAAATACTGCATTCTAGCCACTGTGCCACCATGGGAAGGAAGGAAGGAAGAAAGGAAGGAAGGAAGGAAGGAAGGAAGGAAGGAAGAAAGAAAGGAAGGAAGGAGAGGGAAGGGAAGGGAGGGAGGGGAGGGAAGGGAGGGAGGGAGGGTGGAAGAAAGGAAGGAAGGAAGAAAATAAGGAAGGAAAATAAGGAAGGAATAACAATAGTACTTACTTATATTCTGCTTCACGGTGCTTCACAGCCAGTGGTTTATAGAATCAGCCTATTGCCCCCAACAATCTGGGTCCTTTTTTAAATCCGACCTCGGAAGGATGGAAGGCTGAGTCAACCTTGATCCCATCAGGATCAAACTCCTGGCAGTGGGCAGAGTTTGCCTGCGATACTGCATCCTAACCACTGTGCCGCCATGGCTCTTTATGGCTCCTTTACTAAGGATGCAAACCTTGATTAAGGTTTGAGGGGGAAACCAAGTATTGGAAATTAGGAAGGTGACAAAATTCTGCAGACAGAGCATTAGACAGTAAGCAACTCTTTCCGCAGTCAAGAAATTCCTGAAGACAGAACAAGCCTTATGCCTCAAGTTTCTATTTGCCTGTATGAAACTAACTTGCTTGCTTATTTGCTGAATTGCCATCAATAATGAAATACAGAGCTGTGATTCATATGAGGCAGTGCTTCTTAAATTAAACATCTTTGAATCATTAGAGCAAAGTTTATGTTTGGCTAAATGCCGAGTTGGGGGCTGATTATGATGAAATACACACAGAATAAATGACGTATTGATTCGCTAAATATCAGGAAATATACAGAAAGATGGACACTCCCTTGGTTACTGAAAATCAGAATCAGAATAGAGCTGGAAGGGACCTTGGAGGTCTTCTAGTCCATGTTGAGGTAATTCCCTGTTAGGAGAATGAGCGCATACAGGGAGACGTATTGAGAGAAGTGTTTGAATAATACACACACAGCACACAGATACACTGTACAGTAAATGTAAGTTTTTACTTCCAGAAAGGTTTAAGCAAAGTTCAAACACAGTCCAAAGTCATTCACAGGTAAGGCAGTCAATTTTCAGTCCAGGGATAATCCAATAATAAAGTCCAGTATCAAAAACAGATCAGTAACAGACTTACATTAAATCCAGGAATATCAGTCAATTAGGAGGAAAAATGGAGGAACGGCAAAACTCTCCAACAGAAGGAAACAGAGACTCACTGAGACTAAGACTAAAACAATCCAGGTTTCTGGCTCCATCTTATGGCCGTTTGAGAAACCACACCTAATTACAGTTTTGCATTTTCTTAAAGAGACAGTATTAAAATGTCTATCCTGGTTTCCAACCCAAATAGCTGTTAGGTGACTTATATTCCTAACAGTCCAGCCCCCTGCTCAAGGAGGAGATCCAATACCATTTCACACAAGTTTGTGTTTAGTCTCTTCTTAAAAATGTCCAGTGTTGGAGTATTCACAACTTCTGGAGGCAAGCTGTTCCACTGGCTAATTGTCCTCACTGTTATGTTCATTTATCAGAGGGATTTTGTCTTCTTCTTTTCCATATGTTTTTCACTTAGCAACTGTCTTATCAACAGAACTTTTGGTCTCAGTTGTGGTTAATTAATTAATTCTCTTGTTTGCTTTTCTGTGACATTTTTCACTAAGGTCTCAGTTTTGTCCTTGTTTGTTTTCAGTCCCGTAACTTCTCCATATGTTGTAAAATAAAAGAAAAATATTTTTTTTAAAAAAAATGCTTCTTTTTTTTCAGTGCCTAGGAGGCTTCCCTGAGGCCCACTAGGCCAAAAATGGGGCATGCACGGGTGTGTGTGTGTGTGTGTGCTGCGAAAGAAAGAAAAGACTTTTGATCCCCCTAGTCACATGACCACATAGCCACGCCCACCCAGTCACATTACCAGCTGACCACACCCACATAGCCATGCCCACATAGCTACACCCACAAAACCAGTAGTAAAAAATTTGAATCCTGTCAGAGTATATTCATATTCATGGAATAGAGCTTAGTAACAAGGTCAGCCAATGAGAGCTGAGTTGAGGGCTGAAACTTAACGAGAGAATCTGGGCGTGGTTTATCTCTGTTCTGTGCTCAGCTCTAAAGTGAAAGAGAAACTAACTCGCTTGCTTGACTGCTGAAATTGAGTAGCTGCTCTGCTCTCTGAACCTGTAACGTGTCTGCTTCTGTTTGAGTTTGCTCCATGTCGGAGAAATCTACAACTGGTATTGTAAAATTTGCTTCATATGTTTATAAAGAAGTTAAATGAAGCCTCAGCCATCTGTGTTTACTTTTCTGACACTGAATTTACACTGCAATACTCTGAACAAATCCCACCACTGGTGCTGTTGTAAGTTAGATGATGGGAAGATGGTCTCATTTTCTGAAATTCCAATTATGCTTTGAAATAAACATACCCTTTCTCTCTGTCATTGTCTAGGTGCACTATCCCTCATCCCAATACCTTTGTTCTGACCCAACCAGGTTCCCAAAGAGCAAACACAGACAAAGGCAGCAGCCCCCACCTTTTAAAGTTTAATAACGAATACTGTTCTGAAGGCTGCTTTCCACTAATTAGCTCCGACAAGAAAAAACCTTGCCAAGTTGTTTGTCCAGGCTGCCAAAAACCCAGAGATAAGAACTAATTTACAAAATTCTCCAAACATGAACTAAGATGTCCACCAGTTGAGTTTCAGAGCTTCTTTGCTTTCTGCAAAGAACGCTTTTCCAAACATGGCTTTTATCCTCTTGAGGGAGGGGCCATTACTTTATAAACTTACTCCTGAGTTGCCTGTGTTGCTGTAATTGTTCTTTCCTTCGAGCAATCCTTCGTGCAGTTGCACTTGGCACAGGCTCCCTGGGAACCTCCTCATCGCTGCTGCCAGCCTCCACAATCTCTGAAGGCAGCAGTCCACTCCCTGATGGTCCTGGCCCCTCATCAGAATCATCACTCTCCTCAGTCGTCTGCACCTGCTGCCGGCTAACCACAACAACCTTATACAGATAGTCCTCGACTTACAAGAGTTTGTTTAGTACTCGTTCGAAGTTATAACGGCACCGAAAAAAGTGACCAATGACTGTTTTTCACACTTATAACCCTTGTAGCATCTGCATGATCACATGATCAACATTCAGACTCACATTTATGATGGTCGCAGTGTCCTGGGGTGACGTGATCAATTTTTGCCATCTACTCACAAGCAAAGTCAAGAGGGAAGCCCAATCCACTTAACAACCATGTCACTAACTTAAGAACTACAGTGATTCACTTAACCACAGTGGCAAGAAAGGTTGTCCAGAAATATTTCACAAGAAGAGTTCTCCACTCCTCTACTCGTTGTAGAATACCTTATGCCACCAGACTTGAAATTCTAGAACTAGAAAACCTTGAATTACGCCGTCTTCGGTCTGATTTAAGCATGGTATATAAAATCATACATTGCAATGTCCTACCTGTCAATGAATACTTCAGCTTCAACCATAACAACACAAGAGCACACAGTAGATACAAACTCAAGGTTAACCGCACCAAACCTGATTGCAGGAAATACGACTTCAGCAACAGAGTGGTCAATGTCTGGAATACTCTACCTGACTCTGTGGTTTCTTCCCCAAACCCCAAAAACTTTAACCTTAGACTGTCTACTATTGACCTCACCCCTTTCCTAAGAGGTCTGTAGGGAGCATGCATAAGCGCACCAACGTGCCTACCGTCCCTGTCCTATTGTTTCTCTTATTCTTCTTTTATTTTTCTTATATGTACCCATTTCATGTATTCACAACTATGTATACACTTATACTTATTATCTTGTAAACAATTGGCAAATCAAATAAATAAATAAAATAAATAAAACTCACCCTAATAAATGTCTCGCTTAACAACAGAGATGGCGGGGGGCTAAATTGTGGTCGTAAGTCAAGGATTACCTACAAAAATCAATTAAGGAAAAACAACAACATTTTGGTCCACATATGTACCGTTTCTGAGACTGATTCCTCCATTCTGACATCTAGAGAATGGATTGTTATTCGAATTCCCCAAATATTTCAATGTCAGATTTGTGTATCAATTTCAGGAGAGTCTGAAGCTATTGTTTAGACACAGAAGGCTGTTGGCTTCTCGAGGTTTTAGCAGATTGTAGGGGAAATCTCTGACTGTTCAAAGTAGACGAAGGCACTGGCAATTAAAGGAGAATGTAATTTTGGCTTAGAGATGAACAAACAGCCTGATCTGGCATGAAAATAATTGTTTTCACTGTCATTAAATCAATGAACTCATAAGGTTAAGAAATCATTGCTCGCTGTAAGGGAGCCAGCAGCTTTTCACACGGAGTCCAAATCTGAACCCAGGTTTTCTCAATTCAAATGTGTCGGTCTGAAACAAACATGTATCTGTTGACTATATGTCAAAGGTTGGAAGTGTGAACATCTGATGCTAAATATTGTTGCAATAGGCCCCTGTGAGACAAAAGAAAGAAGGAAGGAAGGAGGGAGGGAGGGAGGGAGGAAAAAGGGAGGAAGGAAAATAAAAGGGAGGGAGGAAAGTAAGGAAAAATGAAAGGGAGGGAGGGAAGGAAGGAAAAGCATTGCCAAGAGATTAGGTCCCTGTGAGATGGAAGAAAGAAAGAAAGAAAGAAAGAAAGAAAGAAAGAAAGAAAGAAAGAAGGATAAGAGGTTGGCAGAAAGGCAGGCAGGCAGGAAGGAAGGGAGGAAGAAAGGGAGGGAGGAAGGAAAAAAGGAAAGAAGGAAAAATAAAAGGGAGGGAGGAAAGGAAGGAAAAAGGAAAGTGCGGGAGGGAAGGAAGGATGGAAAAGCATAGCCAAACTGCTGTGAAATATTGAGTAATTTTATTAAAAAGATGCTATCCATCTTCCAGTTTTCAATTTTGCACAAAAAATAAGCATTTAAATGGTAGTTTTAAAACATACAAAATTTATAAACTTAAAACAATTGAACAGAAGGCCCGCAAATGCAGCAGCTATATTTAAAATGCTTGAAAATCACTTGATAAGAGCAGGAAAAAAAAATAGACACTTAAAAACTTCCTTGGGGAAAAAAAATCAGGAGAAAAGTGTGGTCCTTTCAACATTGCTGAGACTTGAGATGTAAATCAAGAACATCAGGCAGATGTCCTATTTTCTAAAGGCCTGTGAGGAAAACAGCTCCTTGCCCATCAAAAATACTGTCATAATTATGTCAGTGTGTGTGTGTGTGTTTGTGTGTGTGTGTGTGTGTGTGTGTATGCCTTCAAATCAGGTCTAACTCTTAGTGGCTGTCTAAATAAGACCCTGTGGTTTTCTTGGCAAGGTTTTTAATAAGCAGTTTGCCCTTGTCTTCTTGCAAGGGCTAAGATAGAGTGACTGGCCCAAGGTCACTCAACTGACTCAGTGTCCAAGGCAGGACTATAACTCCTGATGACTGATAAAAAATCAGCTGGATTTCTTGCCACAGGTTGGGACTACAACCCACAGTCTCCCACTGATGATTGGCCAAAGTCACCCAGCCAGCTTTCATGCCTTTAAGGGGCTACCCCAGAGAGGAGGAAAGGGGGTCAAGCTAT
Source organism: Notechis scutatus (assembly GCF_900518725.1). The sequence continues at coordinate 71,718 of NW_020716985.1, read as the reverse complement.
TTTCCAAGGCACCTGAAGGCCAAGTAAGGAACAATGGATGGAAACTGAACAAGGAGAGAATCAACCTGGAAATAAGAAGAAACTTTCTGATAGTGAGAACAATCAACCCATGGAACAGAAGTTGCCCTCGGAAGTTGAGGGAGCTTCATCACTTGAGACTTTCAAGAAGATATTGGACTCCCATCTGTCAGAAATGGTGAAGGGTCTCCTGCTTGGGCAAGGGGTTGAACTACATGACCTACACGGTCCATTCCAACTCTGTTAATCTAATCTAAAGCTTACATCCTTTGATGACTAGAACTCCCAGTCTCCTGGTGATTAGCCCAAGGTGGTATTCAGCAGGTTCTGACCAGTTCTGGACAACCGGTAGCAGAAATTTTGAGTAGTTCAGAGAACCAGCAAATACCACGTCTGACTGAAGATTTTACAATATCCTTCCCCTGCCATGCCCACCAAGCCACACCCACATAACTGGTAGTAAAAATTTTCGAATCCCACCACTGCCCAGCTGGCTTTCATGCCTAAGGTGAGGCTAGGACTCACAGTCTCCTAGCGCTTGGCCTAAAGCCACCCAACTGGATTTCCTTCCTTAGGTGGGATTAGAACTCCCAGTCTTCTGGTGATTGGCCCGAAGTAACCCAGTTGGCTTTCGTGCCAAAGGTGGGACTAGAACTCCCAGTCTCCTAGTGCTTGGCCCAAAGTCACCCAACTCGTTTTCCTTCCTTAGGTGGAACCAGAACTCCTAGTCTCCTGGTGATCGAACTAAAGCCACCCAGCCAGATTTCATGCCAAAGGTGGGACTAGAACTCACAGTCCAAAGTCCAAAGTCACCCAACTGGCTTTCATAATCAGGCGGGAGCAGAACTCAACATTTCAGAATGCCTCCTTCTTAGGGCTGAGGAGAGTGACTGGCCCAGAGTCGACCAGCTGGTTGTGTGCCTAAAGTAAAACTAGAACTCACCATTTCCTGGTTTCTAGCCTGGGGCCTTGACCACCATACCCAACTGTCGCAGCAGAGAACTGCAATTCTAGTCTGGTTGAATCTTCTGAACAGACAGAGGAACAAGTGAGACACCCTTGAAATGCCAAGAAAGGAGAAGATTTATAGCTCAGGGTTGAAATGAAGGGTTCTTGGTGCTCTCTGAGCTTGGTTGTTTTTCTTGCCGACGTTTCATTACCCAAACTAGGTAACATTATCAGTGCTAGGGCAGTGATGATGTCACCTAGACTGGCTAATGAAACGCCTGCAAGAAAAACAAGCAAGCTCAGGAAGTATCAAGGACCCTTCACTATCGAAGTAGCTTAATTTATAGTAAAGGTAAAGGTTCCCCTGGCACATGCGCGCGAGTCGTTTCCGGCCCTAGGGGAGCGGTACTCATCTCCGTTATATAGTCGAAGAGCCAGCGCTGTCCGAAGACGTCTCTGTGGTCATGTGGGCCGGCATGACTAAATGCCAAAGGCACACAGAACGCTGTTACCTTCCCACCAAAGGGGTCTCTATTTTTCTACTTGCATTTTTTTACAAGCTTTTGAACTGCGAGGTGGGCAGAAGCTGAGACAAGGAACGGGAGCTCACTCCATTATGCGGTGCTAGGGATTTGAACCGCTGAACTGCCGACCTTTCTGATCGACAAGCTCAGCGTCTTAGCCACTGAGCCACCGTGTCCTCTAGCTTAATTTATAAGTAACCTGAAATAAATGGTCGCCTCCAGCTCTCTTTTCTAGAGATGAGCCTGACAGTCCCATGGGCTACAATTTTCCCCTGGGAATCCAGGAGCAATGCCTGCCTGAGTTTGATTTATTGGTCTATCTCAAGGGATTTAAGTAACCTTTTTTTTTTTGTTCTGCTTCTTGCCAACTAATTGTTCAGTGTTTTTCCATAGTTGTAAGTGGATGAAGGCAGAGTCCTGGCATTTCTCGTAATATATGCTTGGAAACCAGCCACAGTCACTCAACGCAACTTCGCAAGGAGGTTCTATGCATTTAGAAGTCCAGGAAATTGACTCTAGAAAGTCCCAAAGGGGCTTTTCTTCCAAGAGGCAAATGGGCTTCCTCGTTTTTCTTTGAAGATGTTTCACTTCTCAGCTAGGAAGCTTCTTCAGCTCAGGCAAGGCTGACAGGGACCTTGAAGGTTCTCTAGACCAATCCTGCCCCAAGCAGGAGACCGTATATACCATTTCAGATAAATAAATGGCTGAAATGGTAAATATTAAGGGCAGCTGTGAACTATGTGGTCGGGCTTAGTTTTTGGGGAGAAAAATAAGAGAAAAAAAATTGTGCCTCTGCCCACCAGCATCCATCGGTATTCATCTGGCTAGCATCCTGTCAGTGTGTGAGAGAGTTGGGGGCTGTTTGGAAACTGAAACAGTATTTGCTGTGTGAGCAAGAAGGAGACAACAAGGAGCCTGGGCATGACTTAGCTCAACTGTTCTGTACTAAAGATGCTTGGTGCTGTGAAACTAAAACTGAACCTCCTCTCCTCTGCTTGTGTTCTGAATTTGGAAGAGATTTCTTTTCAGGTGGAGAGGGGGAGTAGAACTCCTTAGCATCAGAGGGTGTTAATAGTAATATACGAAATGCTAATCCTCTGATGGTCATTTCAAAAAATCCTTTCTTAGTGAGCACCTAAAAGCCAAGAGGAACATGTGTGCCAAATTTCAAGTTTGTAGGCTTTGCATAAAAAACAATTTCTATATGAACAGCATGTTGTCTGAGTACAGTCAGCTTTGAACAACAAAAAGACGATAAGCATAATGGTAATCATAATATACATATCATTATTAATAATCACATAATAATAGTAGCATTGGCTTATCTGTACTAGGAAGCTTTCCTTATATAACTAATGACAGATTAACAGAGTTGGGAGGGACCTTGTAGATCATCTAGTCCAACCCCTCACCCAAGAAGGAGATCCTACACCATTATTATTATTTATTATTATATACACTATTATTAATCGTTCTCTTCATCTCTTTAATTTCTAACCTCTGTTTCTGTTGGTTAACCATTGACAAAACAGGTCCCATGTTTAAAAACAGTGTTCAGTTTCTTCCTTCTCCTTTATTTTTAGTGTTAATCTGTCCATCGCTGCGCATTCTAATATTTTTTATAATACTTTCATCTCAAAGGATCTCATCATTTTTCTACCCGTTGTGCAAAGAGAATTTTTGCTGCTGTTAACACTTGAAAAAAATTAAGTATGTATTCCCTTTATTATATTGTTTTGGTAAAATACCCAACAAAAATATTTCTGATTTAAAATCAATGTGTTGCTTTACCATTTTTTTTTCTAACCATGTTTGTATTTGGGTCCAATATTTTTTTTGCCTTTGGACATGTCCACCACGTATGATAATATGAACCCAGCAGTTGGTCGGATTCAATTTTTTTAATGACTGGTTCTGTGGGTATGCTTTGATATGCGTGGCATGGCTTGGTGGGCATACCATGGTGGGCGTAGCAGGGGAAGAATACTGTAAAATCCCCATTCCCTCCCCACCCCACTAACCTGCTTTCCAGCTCTGTTCTCCTGTGCAGGGCAACCAAAGAAGAACCAGCATATCGGTTGGGACTTGAGAGGCAGAGAAGAGGTGGGGGCAGGGCCAGTCAGAGGTGGGATTTGCTGGTTCTTTGAACTGCTTAAAATTTCTGCTATGGGTTCTCCAGAACTGGCCAGAATCTGCTGAATACCACCTCTGGTATCCAGTATCTGATGATATTTCCAATATTTGGTGGACAATACTTTATGGTTTTACAGATGCAAATAAGGTACGTTCAATAAAATGTGAACCAAACGTTTTCCGTCCCACCCCATTGATTATATCTAATTGTCTCCATGGTGTGATCCTTTCCACTAACTCTTTTAGGAGAAGTTTAAGCCACAAGTGGATGAAACGTTTCCACGGGAAGAATCTTAATTAAACTTTAATCCCACTTGAGAAACTTCAAGGATCCTTCAATTGTTTTAGAAAATGTCAGAAGCGGCAACCCATTTTCCTTCTGCAAGAGACCAAAAGACTCTTAATCATTTTGAGCCATTTACTGGAAGGTCTGGGTGAACTGACGAGTCATGATGATGAAACTCCAGCCATTAAATGATTCATGGGTTCCCAGATGTATCTGGAAAATATAGATCTTATATTGTGAGAAAACTAATGTTTTTTTTTTTAAATCTACCCGTGATGTAGGGTAAATAAATTATCTGAGGGGAGGAAATAGTTTCTGTTGAGAGGGGAGTGGAGCATTGCCTACTGATGCTGGCCAGAAATAGTTTTCAGTTTGCCGGTTTGAGCCCGGCTCCGTGAGACAGGGTGAGCTCCCCGTTCTGACCAGGGGTGGGATGCTTCTGGTTCTGCCCGGCTCTATTGAACCGGTAGCTCTGAAGAGCAGCAAACACCAAACCGGTTCTGTGTTTGCTGCTGTTTGGCCCACATGCCCGCCCGGGCTCTTACCTGACCTTTATTTCCTGCTTTTTCAACCTCAGCTGCTTTGCGCAGCAAAAGCAGAAAAAAAGGGGGCTTTTCAAATGCTGTGTGCACTTGCACTCAGCGCTTTTCAGCTGTTTGGGTGGCACAGCTTAAGGTTTTTTACACATGCGTGCACAGCGAAACGTAGCCACCGAACCAGTAGTAACACCAGTTGAATCCCACCCTTGGTTCTAACACCCAGCCTTAGCAAGTAATGATAAGCTGCTTACTTGTGAGTAAAAACAAACCCCTTTTCAAACAGGGTAGGAACAGTTTTTTATTCATGTGGATCAGTGGTGGGAATTCAAAGATTTTTTACCACCGGTTCGGTGGGTGTGGCTTAGGTGGTGGGTGTGGCTTGGTGGACATGTGACTGGGTGGACATGGCCTGGTGGTCATGTTATTGGCTGGGTGTGGCCAACTCAACATCCCTCACATCGAGGCACGCATCTCCTCGCCTGGCCTCTCACGACTGTGGGGAGGGTGCAACAGTCGTAAGTGTGAAAAATGGTCATAAGTCACTTTTTTTCAGTGCCATTGTAACTTTGAATGGTCACTCCACACAAGCAAAGTACCAGCAAAGGAGGGGAAAAAAAACTCCAGAGAAGTTCCAGAAACAGGAAGTCTAGTCCTGTCAAGAATGTAATAAGGGTTAACGGGGAGGCAGTTTCTGTAAGCAACACCAGAATGTTTCCTTCCTGCCTTCCTTACAGGATTAGGCCAATAATTTCTTATAACAACCGGTTCTCCGAACTGCTTAGAATGTTAACAACCGGTTCTAGCGAATAGGCGCGAACTGGTAGAATCCCACCCCTGAGTATGGGAGCCTAGGTGGGCAGGTGAGCCCAACAGCAGAGTGGCACAGAGAACCAGTTTGGTCTCCACTGCTTATCAGTATTACCAGCTTGGCAGAACCAGGCCAAACCAGTAGAATACCACCACTGACGTGGATAAACAAAAACCAAACGTAATTAGTCCCAACAGACCTGCTTCTAGCCAAGAAAACTGAATTGCTTGCTGTATCCTATAAACAATTGGCCACTCCCAAACCCCTCCTATTTATTTCCCAGCCAGGGAGCGGCTGGCTATTGTCTGTGTCTGCTTTTCTCTGAGAGCCGGCTTATTGCTTTCTGTTGCTCTCCTCTCTCCTCTACATATTTGTGCATCTGGCATGGGCCCCATCTGTTCTTCCCCTTCACTCAGCTCAAGCCCTGAAGACAGCTGCCTCTCCACCTGGGGGAGGATGGAAGGCCCCAGCTCTGCATCTGCTTCTGATCCTGCTTCCTCGTCAGAGCCTTCCAAAGGCTGCAAAGCCAGCCCAGGCCCTCCCTCAGCCTCCCCCTCATCTGACTCTCCTGTTAGCTCTGCTGGCAGCCAATAGGCCATCACGCTCCCGTGACTTGTTCCTTAGCTTCTACTCACCCTGCAGTTCAAAAGCATGCGGGGTTGTGAGTAGATCAATAGGTACCACTTCGGTGGGAAAATCCCAGCTGCATTTGCGTATGTGGTGAGCGGAAGCTGGCACTAGACCTGGCCAGACAAGAGGCAATGTAACGCGGGGTGAGACAGGCAGAGGTGCCTCGAAGAAACAACAACCCAAGAGCCACTAAATCAGCTAGTGTAAGTTTAGTTCATCCCCTGAGTTGTATCAAGGATAGATACGCAAGTGCTGAACCTCCCTCTTTCCCTCCCTCCCTCCCTCCCTCCCTTCCTTCCTTCCTTCCTTCCTTCCTCCCTCTCTCCCTCCCTCCCTCCTTCCTCCCTTCCCTTTTCTTTCCTTCCCTTCCCTCCTTCCTCTTCTACCTGCCACACATATGCCTTCTGTACAATTTCTCTTCCTCTTTTCCAAAATGGCATTTTCATTCTATCTTATTCCCCCACTCCATCACCCTGACCTTTAGGGCTGATTAAACAAGAACCTGGATCCTAGGAAGTCAAGTTGATAATCCAGTTCTTATTTCCTACGCTTGGCGATTAAGCTTAATTTGTTAACCTTTACCTGGTGCGCAGCAACTTTTCAATTCCTTTTCTTGTTCTTCCTTTCTCTCCCAACCAAATAATGAGTTGCCCTTGCTAAACATTAAGCTGGTCATTTTTCCCCCCCACTGAGGCAAAAGCCAAAATTAAACCTACCCTTCATTCTCCGGGCAGGAAACAATGAATGGAAAACTGAAATGCATTTCCAACATTGTCAGTGGTTAGGTCTTTGACTGAACAGATGTTGAGACTCTAGAAAAAGTACAGAGAAGAGAAACCAGGATGATGAGGGGACTGGAGGCTAAAACATATGAAGAACGGTTACAGGAACTGGGCCTGGCTAGTCTAGTGAAGAGAAGGACCAGGGGAGACATGTTAGCAGTCTTCCAATATCTGAGGGGCTGCCACAGGGAGGAGGGGGTCAAGCTATTTTCTAAAGTGCCTGTAAGCCAGACAAGGAACAATGGATGGAAACTGATCAAGGAGAGATTGAACCTGGAAATAAGGAGAAACTTTCTGACAGTGAGAACAATCAACCCACGGAACAGAAGATGCCCTCGGAAGTTGTGGGAGCTTCATCACTTGAGACTTTCAAGAAGAGATTGGACTGCCATTTGTCAGAAATGATGTAGAGTCTCCCACTTGGGCAGGGGTTTGGACTAGATAACCTACAAGGTCTCTTCCAACTCTGATTATCTGTTATCTTGAGTTACAAGAGTTTGTTTAGTGACCGTTCAAAGTTACAATAGCACAGAAGAAAGGGACTTATGATTGATCTCTATGGAAATTTTCAGTCATGCAGGTCATGGCTGAAGAATCTTCTTGGATGAGAAGTGAAACGTCTTCCAAAAAAACCCAGAAAGTCCAGTTGCCTCTTGACTTATGACCATTTTTCATACTTACGACCATTGCAGCATCCCCATGATCATATGATCAAAATTTAGATGCTTGGCAACTGACTCATACTTATGATGGTGGCAGTGTCCTGGGGTCATGTGATCCCCTTTTGTGACCTTCTGACAAGCCAAGTCAACAGGGAAGACACTCAACCATCATGTTACTAACTTATCAACTGCAGTGATTCACTTTATAGCTACAACAAGAATGGTCGTAAGCAGCAAAACTTAACAAATGTCTTACTTAGCAACAGAAAATTTGGGCCCAGTTGTGGTCAGAAGTCAAGGACTACCTGTACTTAAGAAAGAAGAAATTCACTGCCAACAAGCATGGGGTGTATAACATGCAGAGCCTTATCCTAAAGAGAAGCGCAGGGGTCGCCAACCTTTTGGACCTCAGGGACCACCAAACTCATAATTTTAAATCCTGCGGACCAGAGACCCGGGAACCACCCGCCCCCCCCAAAAAAAGTCTGCAGGAAAATTCCCCACCCCGTTTTCCTACCGATTGATCATTCTTTATTTGGGGTTGCAGGATACTGTCTCCAGTTCCATTCTCAGGGAGAGAGAGAGAGAAAGAGAGACTTTTGGCTTCATGCAAGGAAAGCAGCAGAAGTCTTTCTTTCTCTCCCCCAAACACTGCCAGAAATGAGTCTTTGTGAGACTTGTTGCACCGGCGCAGCCTCTTAGAGCAGGATGCCTTGCAGGGTCCCAAAGACTCATCTCTGGCAGAGTTCGGGGGAGAGAAAGGAAGACTTTTGCTGCTTTCCTTGCATGAAGCCAAGAGCAGAAGAAGAAAGAAGCAGAAAGAAGCAGCCCGGTAGTCAGGCGAGGCAAGTGGGGCAAGTGGGGCAAGTTCCCCCATCCGCCCTTTCCTCCTCCCCTCACTACTTCATGTTGTTCGCAATGCAAGCGACGGAAGCCTTGTGTTCCCATGGGCCATGTGGATGGCGCAGCCTTGTGTTCCTGGAAAGCCTGGATCAATTGCTTTGGGGGTGCTTTGGGAGTGACATTTCTCTGTGGACCACCAACATTTTCTCGCGGACCACCAGTGGTCCCCCTGTCCACTGGTTGGCAACCATTGCCTGAGTGGGTTCAAAGGAGATATTTCTGGATCTGATAGGGTCAAATCTTTCAGCCCCAACCCAAGAAGAATATTTATCATTTTTAATTATTTGCAGGTGTCTCCGCCATGGTTCTGAATAATGGAATCCAATAATAGTGGGACAAAATTAATAGCAATAGCACCTAGATTTATATACCACTTTATAGCTCTCTCTGAGTGGTTTACAGAGTCAACATATTGCCTCCAGCAATCGGAGTCCTCATTTAACCACCTTGGAAGGATGGAAGGCTGAATCAACCTTCAACCAGTCAGGTTCGAACTTCTGGCAGTGGGCAGTGAGTTAGCCTGCAATACTGCATTCTAACCACTCTGCATCAGGGCTTTTCAAATTAAGTAGTCAATCAAAAGACACAAAGCCCCCAAAGTCCCAGTTCAAACAATTTGCACCCCAGTTTTGAAGAGTTATTTATCTGCTTGTTTCCTTCATTATTATTATTATTTTACAAATAATTCAAAGTGGCAAATATTTCCAGCATACCTTCTCCCTCATATTTTTTCCTCACAACGACAACCCCGGATTGGCCCAAAGTCACCCAGCCAGCTTTAGTGTCTAAGGTGGGACTAGAACTCACGTTTTAGCCCGGTGCCTTAACTCCTAGGCCAAAATAGTTCTCTGTACAGAATATATATATATATATAAAGATCTCCTTCGGTTCCTGTGTCAGTTTGGTATATTTCACTTCATCTTGATTATAGGTTTTAGAAGATGCCTCTAACCATGACTTACCAGATTTGACTCTATATCACAGTTAATCAAGTGCCTGCCCTTAACAATCATTGTTTGCAACATTTACAGTGTGGCGTGTCCTAAGTTCTGACAGGGGACACGAGATGTTTGGCCTCTTTATTAAGTGCTCGGGAGGTTTTATTATTCCATGTCTGTTCAGCATCAAGACAGGTTTGAGAAAACATCTCCCACAAGTGCTTGGAATATAACCAGATCCTTCAGCCTTCAGCGAGGACTAGACTAATAAGTTGTCTCTCTTCTGATTGGGCCTTGATTTACAGACTAATCCAATCTTTCCAATTTCTTGCTGGCAAGAAGATAGCAAGATGGAAGGTAGTTTGGGTCTCCCCTTCTCTGTTGATACCTGCTTTCTCTAAGAAAAGAAAAGAGAATTTTTAAAAAAATGGCATTTTCAAGAAATCCTTTAGCCCCGAACCAGGGATAGGTCAGCTCTTGCCAAACAAACCTACATTGCAATGTCCTACCTGTCAATGAATACTTCAGCTTCAACCATAACAACACAAGAGCACACAATAGATACAAACTCAAAGTTAACCGCACCAAACTTGATTGCAGGAAATACGACTTCAGCAACAGAGTGGTCAATGTCTGGAATACTCTACCCGACTCTGTAGTTTCTTCCCCAAACCCCAAAAACTTTAACCTTAGACTGTCTACTATTGACCTCACCCCTTTCCTAAGAGGTCTGTAGGGGGCGTGCATAAGCGCACCAACGTGCCTACCGTCCCTGTCCTATTGTTTCTCTTATTCTTCTTTTATTTTTCTTATATGTACCCATTTCATGTATTCACAACTATGTATACACTTATACTTATTATCTTGTAAACAATTGGCAAATCAAATAAATAAAATAAAATAAAATAAATAAATAAATAAAATTGTCTTCAAGGACAAAGCACCTGAAGGCAGGACAAGAAGCAATGGATGGAAACCCATCAAGGAGAGAAGCAACCTAGAACTAAGGAGGAATTTCCAGACAGTGAAAACAAATAATCTGTGGAACAGTTTGCCTGCAGAAGTTGTGGCTGCTCCATCACTGAAGATTTTCAAAAAAAGTTTGGCCAGCCATTTCTCCAGGTTGATATCACCTTCTTTGATAAAGTGATTGTCGGAAGAAGTATCCATCTGGTTCAATTCCAAGCCAGAGAGAAAGACATTGGAAACATGGAGGCTGATTGGAAAGAGGGTTTAATGGTGAAGCAGAATCACCAAGCGCATGGGTGATTCTGGGGCAGCTGACCACATAGAGTTGAGAGAGATGGGGGGCAGTTATACCCTGTCTTGGGCTTTGCACCTGAACTTCCTGTTCCTGTTCAAGAACATGTATTCTATTGGCTGCTATAGGGGTCATAGCTAACTTTGTAAGTTGCCTGAGTCCCAGGTTTGGTTGAAGTTTGCTGGGTGATACAATGAAGGGGTTTGTTGTGCAATTCCTATTGTGACTGAAGGCTCACCCAGACCTTGCTGCAAGCGGTAATGGATTGCCAGATCTGCATTTCTAAAGCTGCCCCAGCTCAGTATATGCTTGGTGGGAGGGCAGGGACCTGAGGCTCTGAGCCTTAAGATTTTTTTTCTTCTTTTAGGGGAAATATTTTATCCTGCCTTTTTAATATTTCTCAAAACATTTCATTCTTCTAGGAGAGGGGTGGATGCTAACATTCGACATGACTATATTAGTGGATCAAAGAAAGCTGTCGATACAATATACTTAGACTTCAATAAGGCATTTGATAAAGAATGTCTTACTAAACAAGAATGATTAGGAAGCTGGAGACATAAACATACAAAGAACGGTTCCAGGAATTCGGTAGGACTAGTTACAGTGGTGGTATGCTACCGGTTTGGACTGGTTCAGCCAGAGTTGATGATCCAAGCTCTGTAAAGGACCTTGGAGTACTCATCTCTAATGATCTAAGTGCTAGAGCCCACTGTAACTACATAGCCAAAAAGGCATTAAGAGTTGTTAACCTAATCTTACGTAGCTTTTTCTCTGGTAATATTACACTACTAACCAGAGCATACAAAACATTTGCTAGACCAATACACGAATACAGCTCATCAGTCTGGAACCCTCATTACGTATCTGATATTAGCACAATTGAGAAAGTCCAGAAATATTTCCCAAGAAGAGTTCTCCACTCCTCTACTCGTTGTAGAATACCTTATGCCACCAGACTTGAAATTCTAGACCTAGAAAACCTTGAATTACGCTGTCTTTGGTCTGACCTAAGTATAGTATACGAAATCATACATTGCAACGTCCTACCTGTCAATGAATACTTCAGCTTCAACCATAACAACACAAGAGCACACAATAGATACAAACTCAAGGTTAACCGTACCAAACTTGATTGCAGGAAATACGACTTCAGCCACAGAGTGGTCAATGTCTGGAATACTCTACCTGACTCTGTGGTTTCTTCCCCAAACCCCAAAAACTTTAACCTTAGACTGTCTACTATTGACCTCACCGCTTTCCTAAGAGGCCTGTAGGAGGCGTGCATAAGCGCACCAACGTGCCTACCATCCCTGTCCTATTGTCTCTTTTTATTTTTCTTATATGTATCCATTTCATGTATTGATAACTATGTTTTTACTTATACCTATTACCTTGTAAGCGATTGACAAATCAAATAAATAAAAATAAATAAATAAATAATATTTTTTTAAAAAAAACCTCCGAGGATCATCTGAGAGGAGGAGAAAAACTCTTCAACAATCAGCTAAGAGGAGAAAGAAAAGAAAAGTGCAGGATTGGCCCTTCCACATCCGCCCCTGCGATTTTCTCTCCTTTATCCTTCTCAGCTGATTGGTGCTACAGGCCTTATCTGGTGTGTGGAAAGCTGCACATGCATGTTAGGTATGTGTACACATGTGTGATCACTGAACTGGTAGTGGAACCGGTAGGATCCTGCTGCTGGCTAGTTAGTGAAAAGAAGGACTAGAGACATAATAGCAACGTTCCAATATTTGAGGGGCTCCTACAAAGATGCAGGGGACAATCTCTTTTTCAAAAGCCCCTGACAGTGAAAACAATTAATCAGAGGAACAGCTTTTTCTTCAGAAGTTATCGATCCTCCATCACTAAAGGTGCTCAGAAAAGATTGGGCAGCCACCTGTCCAGGTTGATATGAGGATTTCTCCCTTGGGCAAAGGGTTGGGTTAGAAGATCTCCAAAGTTCCTTCCAGCCCCCATCCTGAAGTCTCCTCTCTGGGAATGTTACATACCCAAAGCTTTGGACCTGTATTCCATGGGCATTGTTGCAAATCTGAACATCTGCAGAAGTTTATCTGGAGGTAAACATACACACACAGGTGCTCTTTGCTCTCTGCATAATAAAGCTTACAGCTCAAGAGTAATTCAACCCAAAAGGATGAAGGACCCCAACAGAATGAAATTAAGAGCTGTAGATTTCCTTGCCTGCTGCCAGCAACCACCTGCTGTATTATTCCTTCTCTTAACCTTAGGCTAAACATTGAGCAACATGACTGATTTTCAAGCCCTCCCCCTCTGCCTTCATCCAAGCTGTTTATTCAGTAGGCTTCGTGGAATTTTGCCCACACTCAGACAGCCGAACTGCATTTCCGATTGCATTTGGAATTTTCCACATTTAGGATGAAAAATACAACAACACCCCTACACTGTCTGATGGGGGATATGCACATTTATTCAGAGAAATAAGAAAAGGATTATCTGTGTTGGACAAGAGGCAGAAAAGAAAACCACGGTGACCTCTTAAAGTGGTTAACCAAATTAGGAACCGGCAAATCAACCCTTTTCATTGGTGATACATACATTGCTGCTCTATTCCTTTTCCTTCCGTGGCATTAAACATTTTTCAAGAATGTTTGCTTCTGGGGATGAGGTCGCCCGTTCGCCTTTTCTCCTGGTGCAATGCAGAGACTGTCAGTGGGTTAAAATCCCCACAATGTGGCCTCCACACAAGAAGTGCTTTAATGTTCTAACCTAGGCTTTCCAAGATCATGAAGCAGACTCATCGTCCCGATAAAAATCCCTTTTATTTAGGTTAAAGGGAATTCCTCTCCAGCAAAGTCTCAGCAAACAGGCTTTCATGAGATTTCACAACTGCAGGTCTTCATCAGGCTTGGAGAGTTGCCAGGCTGATATCTTCCAAAAGCCAGGCTGTAGCAGCAATTACTTGGTAAGAAGTCAGGAACAGATCTGTAAATAATATTGAAAATGTTCAGAACCTCACAAATCAAAGGTTTACCGGTGACATTTGGATGGCTTGTGGGTGGCTTCACAAATAATTGGAATTGCTGTATTTACCTTATCCTTCCTACATTTTCAAATGTCTCAATTGATACTTAATGACTGCCCTTTCTCCATTGGATATATAATGCATTTAATTTATTTTAAAATGTTCTAGTACTTTTTTTTTAATTGTCTGCCCTGCCACATTGCTTCTCCTCTCAAAATTCCCAGATTACACCCATTCTGTCTAATGAGATACACTATCTGTTATAGGATACTTCTTTGCCCATCTTCAACATTGATTGTGCATAGACTTGGTACAAAGTGAGAGATTTCATTTGATCTTTAGGAAGGGATCAAGAAATAATGTATGCCCTCTGGGAATATTAGAAATGATGCTTAAATTCTGGGTCAGCTAGTTCGCTATGAAAAAAATATATGTAATCTAGACTCAGTGCAACATAAATTATGAAGTTGGTTTCTACCAAAGTGGCGATGTCTCCTTCCCCTGCTAGCATGTTATATTTTATATTTTATGCTTTCAGGGAGGTGCCAAAGTTTTAATTTATGATTTATTGCATGGTGACTGTGACCCATCAGTTCAACTGTGGTATGGATTATAGGCAGAGGTGGTATTCAGCAAGTTCTGACCAGTTCTGGAGAACCAGTAGCAGAAATTTTGAGTAGTTCAGAGAACCGGCAAATACTACCTCTGACTGGCCCCACCCCCATTTATTCTTTGCCTCCCGAGTCCCAGCTGATTGGCTGGGTCTTGTTTGGATGCCCTGCACAGGAGAATGGAGCTGGAAAGCAGGTTAGTGGGGTGGGGAGGGAATGGACATTTTACAGTATCCTTCCCCTGCCATGCCCACCAAGCCATGCCATGTCCACCAAGTCACACCCACAAAACTGGTAATAAAAAAATTTGAATCCCACCACTGATTGTAGGTATATATATCTAAAGCAGGAGTGTTCAACCTTAGCAACTTCAAGATTTGTGGACTTCAACTCCCAGCATTCCTCAATTTGTATAGGTCCCCATCTCCCAGAATTCCCCAACTCAAAGATTTCTGGGTGTTGAGGTCTACAACTCTCAAAGTTATTCAGACAACCTTGTTGTAATGACGAGGCAGTCGAGGTGTTTGATCATGATCAACTGATTCATAATGAACTTTATTGGAATCTAGTCTTGCATTTATACACATTTTTAGTTATCCTCCAACATTGGTTAACTTTGGTTTCTGCTTGACTTTCGTTATTGTTCAGCATAGTAACTAACACAATTAATGATCTCTAGTCAAAGTCCAACATATGTTTACTTCCTCTCTCTAATCCTCCTTCAGATGAGTAACTTTGTTTGCCTGAGTTGTATTTGCTTGGAAACATTCTTTTCTCTTGAGGTTTGCCATCCAAGATAAAGATATTCCTGCAATTACAACTCTACACACCCTGATCTAAATAGAATGATGATCCAGTCTGGGTCCCTAATTCATGCTCAGCACATGTTACCCATACCAACAATCAGATAGAACCAGTGGAGGTTAAGCATACTCCAAATACTCTCCATTAAACATTGCCATCTTGTAGGATCTGAGAGGTATGACTTCTTGGTTATGATCTCTACACTATGGAACAGCAACTTCCCATCCCAGATAAATATGGTGCCATTACTCCTAGCTTTTTTGAAAGTTTTGAAAACCTGGTTTTGGTCCTGAGTTGGATGGCCCACTCCTTTTCAGGTTATTCTAGGGGATAGTCTGATTTTTTTTAGTGTTCCTCTGTGCTCAACACCAATTGCAAGTAAAACATTGGGATGTGTCTAGGAATGATAATGGTAGTAGTGTTTTGATATCTAAGGGGCTGCCACAGAGAAGAGGGGGGTCAACCTATTTTCCAAAGCACCAGATGAGAAACAACATATGGAAACCAATCCAAGAAAGAATCTAGAACTAAGTAAGAACAATTAACAGTGAGAACAATTCACCCATGGAATGGCTGGCCTTCAGAACTTGTGGGTGTTCCATCACTGGAGATTTTAAAGAAGAGACTGGGTAGTCATTTGTCTGAAATGGTATAGGGGCTCCTGCTTGAGCAAGGGGCTGGACTAGAAGACCTCCAGATCATTTACAAATCTGTTATTCTGATGTATTTCCTTTCTATGGGAAAAGTCCCGCCAAGCATGAAAACCCAATGGGTGAGTTTGGGCCAATCACCAGGATCCTGAGAGTTCTAGTTCTCCCTTAAGGCCTGAAAGTTGACTAGGTGGCTTTGGGCAAATCATTTTCTCTCACCCCAACCACTTCACAGGGCTGGAGGAAAGAATGTTAGGTATGATTCTCACCTTGAGTTACCCATAACAATAAAAGTAGGATATAAATAACTCAATAATAAAATAGCAAGAATTGCTTTTCAGGAAGGCTCATTCCCCCCATGAGCATTCTGGGATGTTACCACTCCTGGTTGCTCATAGAACTGAATAAAAGGGAATAATCATCATCATAAGAAAACATCTGTAATGGTCTTTCTGTTCTGAAGATTGGGGGGGAAAAGCAGGTCATTTTTGCCAGAAGTCTCAGTTACACCGAGAGTCTGTCAATTGCCAATATTAAGTTGCATTCCCATCTATCAGGCTGAGCGTCTTTCTGTCCGAGAAACTGATACTCATGCAAGCCATTAAGAAGCAATGCTGAGTCACACCGCAAATCAAATTCAGCGGAAATCTCTCCTTTTCGCTTCTTATTCCTCTTTCCCCTCCTTCTCCTCCTGGGGGAAAAAAAAAAAGCAAAACAAGGAAATTCCAGGTCTAGGGGAAGGGGAGAGAGAAAGAGGGGGAGAGATGGAAAGAGAGACGGAGAGAGAGAGAGATATGGAGAGAGAGAGAGAGAGGGAGTGGGAAAGAGAGAGAGAGAGAGAAATGGAGAGACGGGAGAGAGAGAGGT
>NW_020716985.1:34543-55337 GCF_900518725.1 Notechis scutatus | reverse complement strand
CGGGAGAGAGAGAGGTAGAGAGAGATGGAAAGAGAGAGAGAGAGAGAGAGATGGAGAGGGAGAGAGAGAGATGGAGAGAGAGATGGAGAGAGAGATGGAGAGAGAGATGGAGACAGAGAGAAAGGGAGACAGAGATGGAGAGAGAGACGGGGAGAGAGAGTGATGGAGAGAGAGAGAGATGGAGAGAGAGAGAGAGAGAGGGAGACAGAGAGAAAGGGAGACAGAGATGGAGAGAGAGACGGGGAGAGAGAGAGAGAGATGGAGAGAGGGGGGGAGATGGAGAGAGAGATGGAGACAGAGAAGGAGACAGAAAGAAAGAGGGAGACACAGAGAGAGAGAGAGATGGAGAGAGAGATGGAGAGAAAGACAGAGAGAGAGAGAACTTTTTACACACATTATCCAGCATGAGGTCCATCTGAGATGCACTCAGGTGCCTTTAAAAAGAAAGACAGAGAGAAAAAAAGAAGGTCTCACAGCAAGCCATCTTGTTTGTTTGCTCCTGAAGGTCACCTCTCCAGCTCCCCTTTTCGGACCCTAATTGTCCATTCTCATTACGGAGCCATCATTTCTGATTTCAGAACCATGGGGGACCTTCAACCCTTCATAAGATAAGTTTAAGGTAGGCATCAGGCCTTTGAAGGATGCTTTGATTCATTCTGATGAGGCCATTTGGAGTGTGAAGGCAACCGAGTTCCTGTCAAGAAGAACGTGCCTTGCTTCAACAAGCAACTTGGATTGCCTTGTACTTCTGATCGGACTTTGCAAAATCACCCGAGGAGACCTGAATGTTATCTGTGTAGAAGATTCTGACTGTTATACAGATTGCTCAAGGTTCAGATTGGAGTGGGCAAAGTGAATCAACACGGTTGCAGGAACCAGGTATGTCCAGTCTATGAAAGAGAAGGATTAAGGATGACACGATAGCAATGTCCCACTCTTTGAGGGGCTGCCACAAAGAAGAAGGGAACAATGTACTCTCTAAAGCCGCTGAAGGCAGGACAAGAAGCAACGGATGGAAACTAACCAAGGAGAGATCCAACCCAGAACTCAGGCGAAATTTCCTAACAGTGAGAACAATCAACCAGTGGAACAACTTGTCACCAGAAGTTGTGGGTGTTCCACCACTGAAGGTATTTAAAAAGATACTTGACAGCCGTTTGTCCTGAATGATATAGGGTCTCCTGCTTGAGCAGGGGGTTGGACTAGAAGACCTCCAAGGTCCCTTCCAAATCTGTTATTCTGTTATTAGTATTCTGAGAATTATTTAAAAAGTGAATGTTTTTAGGAGATCTGTGAAGACTGAGATGTTCAAAGGAATTATTATGGCTGTCGTTGTTGTTCCCAAAACCTCTGGTCCCAGTGACTGACCCAGATTGGATCTTGCAATAAAGGAAATTGCTTAGAAGTAAGTCCACCTGTCTTTCTTGGTTTGGGGAGCCTGACATGATGTATTAAATACATATGCCGCCCAACATCCAGAGACTTAAAATGTTTATATCTTCATTAATGTTCAAGAATCCAAGATGAACATCCTTTCCTGACAGTTAGAACAATTAATCAGTGGAATGACTTGCTTCTAGAAGTTGTGAATGCTCCAACACTGGAAGTTTTGAAGAAGAGATTGGATAACCACTTGTCTGCAGTGGTGTAGGGTTTCTAAGCAGAGGGTTGGACTAGAAGACCTCCAAGGTCCCTTCCAACTCTGTTTTTCTTTTCTATTCTATTCTAACATCTGCATCCTTGATTTAGAACAATTGGTTCAGACTCAGACAAACAATTATTTTGCCAACAGCAAAAAACAAAAAACAAAACACTAATAACACCACTAGCATGCTTTGTTATGAGATCTATGAAGACTGAACTGTTCATAACAATTATTACGGCTGCTGTTGTTACTATGATTTCATTTTTGTGTTTTGTTGAGGTTTTCATTTTTGTAAATTCTTATTTATTTATTAAATTTCTATACTGCCCCTCTCATTAATACAGCGACTCTGGGTGGCTTACAGTAGAATAAAAAGTTAAAAGTTCTAAAATAGAAGCAGAAGAAAAAGTTAAAAATTAACAACCAAAATGATGGGCAGCCTGGAGGTAAGAATTTTTAATTTTCTTATCCTATTAGCTACCCTCAACATTGCAGGACCCTGTGGGAGCTCCAGAGCTCAAGCAGCAGAGCCAAATTTTGGGTCTTATCATGCACATACAAGGGACATGGTGGCTCAGTGGCTAAGACACTGAGCTTGTCGATCAGAAAGGTCGGCAGTTTGGCGGTTTGAATCCCTAGCGCCACATAATGGAGTGAGCTTCCGTTCCTTGTCCCAGCTTCTGCCAACCTAGCAGTTCGAAAGCATGTAAAAATGCAAGTAGAAAAATAGGGACCCCTTTGGTGGGAAGGTAACAGTGTTCTGTGCACCTTTGGCATTTAGTCATGCCGGCCACATGACCACGGAGACGTCTTTGGACAGCGCTGGCTCTTCGGCTTTGTAACAGAGATGAGCAGAGCCCCCTAGAGCCAGAAACGTCTCGCACGTATGTGCGAGGGGAACCTTTATTTTTTACCGTGGACATTCTATTACATTACTGCGTTTTTAATGCCATTCCTATTTCTTGTGAACTGCTGAGAATCTGGTTGGATTGGCGAGACATAGATCAAATCAGTCAAAGAAATTGAAGCAGGATATTGAAAAATCAAACTCTCTATTGCCCCTCGCCATCTGTCAGAAGTTCCCTAGAGCAGAGAAAGAGATTTATTCAGCTTGTAACAACCAAAGCTTTTTTTTTTTTTCCTACTTCAAACTGAGGCACATTCAACATTTGGAAAGAACCTCGTAGATCTTCTCAAAACAAGTTGCTGGTGGAGTCTTATTTATTCAGAGAAAAGTTGATAATGCTATTGTGAAGAGTACAAAAAAGAGCATTGTTGGAAGGAAAATGACTCCTGGTGTTTCATTGGGAACTACAGACAATCTTGGAAATAAATATGTTGATAGAGTGTGGAATTCTGTTTTGCTTTATGACAACGGCTCTGGCTTCTTCTTTCCATTTTTGTACGCAATGGGAGATGTTTGAGGCATGCTGCTTGGGGACAGAGTAACAGAGTTGGAAGGGACCTTGGAGGTCTTGTAGTCCAGTTCCCTGGTCAAGAAGGAAAACCCTGTACCTTTTCAGACAAATTGGCTGTCCCGTCTCTTTTTAAAGACCTCCAGTGATGGAGCATCCCACAAACTTCTGAAGGGGCATATGGGGGGAACCCATGGATGTAATCACACATTTCCTGGTAACATTTTTGAAGAGTTTTAATTGAAAGAAATAATAGCAATAGCACTTATAGTTATACACCTCTTCATAGTGCTTTACAGCCCTCATTAAGTGGTTTACAGAGTCAGCATATTGCCCCCAACAATTTAGGTCCTGATTTTACCCACCTCGGAAGGAGGGAAGGCTGAGTCAACCTCGAGCCTAGTGAGATGTGAACTGCCAAATTTCAGGTAACCAGCAGTCAGCAGAAGAAGTCTGCAGCAGAGGTGATAATTCAGCAGGTTCTGACCAGTTCTGGAGAACGGTAGCGGAAATTTTGAGTAGTTTGAGTAGTTTGAATTTTTGAGTAGTTTGAGGCATGCATAAGCGCACCAACGTGCCTACCGTCCCTGTCCTATTGTTTCTTTTATTTTTCTTATATGTACCCATTTCATGTATTCATAACTATGTATATACTTATACCTATTATCTTGTAAGTGATTGACAAATCAAATCAAATAAATAAATAGTTTGGACAACCAGCAAATACTGTCTCTGACTGGCCCCGCCCCCATCTATTCTCCGCCTCCTATTGAGTCCCAGCTGATTGGCTGGGTCTTCTTTGGCTGCCCTGCACAGGAGAATGGAGCTGGAAAGCAGGTCAGTGAGGTGGGGAGGGAATGGGATTTTGTAGTATACATCCCCCAGGAGTGGTGTGGAAATGGAGATTTTGCAGTATCCTTCCCCTGCCACGCCCAAGCCACGCCCGCAGAACTGGTAGTAAAAAAAAAATTGAATCTCACCGCTGCTACAAGGCCCCTTCCAACTCTGTTAATCTGTTACAAATCCATCTGACTTCATTTGCCTATTGAAACAGGTGGAGAAAAGCTATGTCTTTGCGTACATGAAAGCATCTAAAGCAGAGCTGTCAAATTCCCGGCCTGAGAACTGGATGCATTACGCGATGGCCACGCCCACACCCGGTTGAGCGAAGGGATAAAAAAAGTCCTGGTACATTCCGTGACACCATCGTGATGATGTGAATTTGACACCCCCTGATCTAAAGCATCTGAGTTAATTCCAGAGGCGCCCACCCCACCCCCATATAATACATTATTGCATCTCCACTTACCAATTCCATCTGGAGAGCCACTTTAACCCAGAGACTGAGTTTATCTTTAAATTAGAATATTTGCTCGGCTTTAGTAGAAAATGTGCAAACATCTTGTTTTGAATCCTGCAGGTGTTTTGGCTTAAAGCCAGCTTTTCCCTTGGACTCAGTGCTCTTCCTTTATAATATGCAAAACCAGTTTATTTTTCTTACCTATTTGACAGAGGGTTCTCTAACTTTGCCCATTGCAAAACTTGCAATCGCATTCTTGATCTGCTGGTAACTTAGATGTTCATCTATCTATCTATATAAGCAAAATACCCCTCACGCGTCATCACAAAATCTCCAGAACCGTAAAGCCTACAAGCTTGAAATGTGGCACATATGTTCCTCTTGGCTTCTAGGTGCTCACTAAAAAAGATTTCAAAATGACCATCAGAGCATTAGTATTTCCTATATTATTATTAACATGCTCTGACGTTAAGGAGTTCTATTCTCCCTCCCCACCCAAAAAGAAACCTCTTCCAAATGCAAAACACAAGCAAAGGACAGGAGTTTCAGTTTCAGTTTTAGTTTCACAGCACCAAGCAGCTTTAGTACAGAACAGTTGAGCTAAGCCACACACAGGCTCCTTGTTGTCTCCTTCTTGTTCACACAGCAAATACCACTTCGGTTTCCAAACAGCCCTCAACTCTCTCACACACTGACAGGATGCTAGCCAGACATATACTGATGGATGCTTGGTAGGCAGAGGCGCAATTTTCCCCCCTTATTTTCTTCCCAAAAAAACTAAGCCCAGCCACATAGTTTCGTAGCGAAGCTTGAGTATTGAGCTAGTTTGTATATAGATTTGCAGGTCATCCCAACACAGTCCTCACAGAAAGAAATAATTTGTGGGCTCTATTCTTCTCTATACAAAAGGAATTTTTTTAGTGTCAAATTAATGGGGTAGCCTTGCTCTTGTTATAGACAAAACTGGACTAAAAGCAGAATCAAATATCTCTGCCGCTCTTTATTTTGAATAGACATATTTTGTTCAGATCTGTTACTTGGCAACCTGTTTGCATGCTCCGATTCTATTTAGGGTAGTTAAAATACCATTCCTTCTGGCTGCATACAAAGAAGAAGTGAGAGAAGATTTCTTTGTGGGCCTATTGAGGTTCAAATGACATTAGATTATTACAAGGTGTTTACCTCTCTGGAAAAATGGCACACAGTAGATACCTACAACTGCTTACAAGTGTTCTTTTCAATTGCATTGCATTACATGAATCCAGAAAAGACACATGCAAACACATTAATAAACAGTCTCACAGTAAATGCAATCTCAGTCTTGAAAAACATATTAATGGAAAAGGGGAACAGAGGTTAAGGGCCTTGTGCTGTAAACAAAAGAGTTCCACAAATGTCAGCTATATAGCTCAAAGGTCTTCTTCTTTTCCCTTTAATTATTTCGGAGGGTGAAAAACTGCATGTCATTCCAACCAGCTATTTGGGGAAATCAGATACAGTCTTCTACTAGGGCTTAATGATGAATCTTTTAGCTTAAAAAAATGCTTGAAAGTTCTGCAATTCCTTGTACAGTGTAGTTAATCATGATGTAGTGGAATGTAGGCTGGATTCCCAGAAGGGAGGGGCTGCATTCCAGAGGACCAAGAGACAGTAAAGTTTGGTTGGGAGGAAGAGAGTTAAGATGGCTCCTCCCTAGCAATTCTCAGAGTCTGTCTTTAATGTTGCCAGTAATTTCTTGAATTTGGCAAGATTTCTGTTTATAGGTGAGGAACAATAAAGGAAATTACATACATTCAATTCTACAGCTTCTATCCCAGGGCAGTAGCTCTATTGAATTCTACTGTATAGTGCAGTGTTGGTGTGGTGTCAGGGGTTTTCAATTCAAAGTGTGAGTGTAAAGGATGTGTGTTTGTGTTTATTTTCATGGTCATGATGTGCACTGAAGATGGTGTTTGGTTTCGTTGTACGAGGTGCAATGACAATAAAGTAAACTAAAACTAAACTAAACTAAACAACTACTAAGATCGTTGGCCATGCAAGTACAAAAACAGCCAGGGAAATGATTGAAGTCTGGGAAACAGGACACTACTCAGTCAACAGAAGTGTTGTTTTAGCACCAGCTTATCAAGTACATAGGAAGGCTTGGAAGCACAAGTAAACAACAGTCAATCGCCGGCCATCAACACACCAATCAACCAATAGGGAGGCACCACATAAATATAACTTATAGACTAGCCCAAGCACATCTTCTAGGAGAGAGAAGTTATCTGAGGATGGGACCCAGCATGAATCTGAAAGCTCGGAAGAGTAAACACGTGGTCCTGGTCACCAACCCAGATTGGATCTTGCAATAAAGGAAATTGCTTAGAAGCAACTCCATGTGTCATTCTTGGTTTTTGGAGCCTGATGTCATGCATTAAATGAATAGGCTGCCCCTGTCAGAGCCTGAATCTTGGGGGGAAGATGAGCTGGAACTGGAGCCTTCAGAGATTGAAGGAGCAGCTTTGTTGGCTTCGGAGGAAAATGGGGAGGAGCAGGACCAGTCAACCAGGGCCTTTCAGGATTGGAATGGCTTGTAGGCAGGGAGGAATGGGGACAGGATGACCAAGAGAGGCTAAGAAGTGAACAGGAGAGGCAGAGCTCTGGCAATGAGCAAGGACTACCGCCTCCTGATCCTTGAGCACTGAGAGTAGAGAGAAGGCAAGAACAACACAGACTGACCCAGCTAGTAGGAGGAGCTCTTCTTCACCCCTCTTCACAAGGCACATCTGAGGGCTGAGACTTAAGGAGACGCTGTGGGGAGGGGAACAAATGCTGAATTTATGCAGTGTTGAATGTTGACATTTGAACTGGATTCCCTGTGTTCTTTCTGGATTTCTGGATACTTCCCTATCTTCTTTGATTCCTGGACTCCTTGACTTGCCCTGCTGGATTTCTTGCTTTGCATCTGTCATGCCCCTGTTGGAGTCTGACTCAAAAGGGAGAGCAAGAACAGCCGATACAGAGTGGAAATGTGGCTCTGGAGGTTGTGGAGGAAACTGGGGAGGGGCACAGGCCAGCTGGGCAGTCAGAAGAAGATCCAGGCCCATCCCCTCTTCATCTTAGGGCATGCAGGGAGGAGAGGATAAAGGAGAAACGTGAATGGTGTGGTCTATGGGGGAGGAAGGGGCCCTGATCACCGCAGCTGTGAGGACTGTTTAAAAGGACAAACTGCGCATGGGCCAGTGCTGGAAACAAAACGTGAAAATATTTCTAGTCTGTCAGTTCTTATCTGAGTTCTGGCATCCTTCCCAGTGTGTGTATTTCAATATCTGTAGATGTCTTCAAGTCCTTATCCTGCCTTGTCTCATTAATTGCTTCAGTGTGGTTTGTGTTGTTTTTTCTATTTATAATTTATATGTATTTTGAGTTTGAACGGCATTTCTTCCTTTTCCCAACTGTTTGTGGGGGAGTTTTTTCTCCAGTCAATGATAATTGGAGCTTTGAAGCCAAGTTGAAGGAATTAAAGGGATTTCACCTGTTTTTGTGACTTTGTTGCTTTTGTATCCCACCCTGGGTCATCACAGCAGCTGTGGTGCTCATAGCATTGGGCTGGACTGTTTGCAGCCAGAGGCTTCTTGAGGTATGGGTGGGTGTTTGTTATCACTTTGCTCAGAAACTTGCCAGAAAAGTGGGAGCATTTGGGGAAATTTGGAGCAACAAAGGGGCAATTTAAGCTGCCTATGTTATGTCTATGCGATGCACGAGGTCATCACAAGAGATGTAAAATGTTTATGTCTTCATCGATATCAAAGAATCCAAGATCAACATCTGCATCCTTGATTTAGAACAATTGATTCAGACTCAGACAAACAGTTGTTTTGCCAATCTCCTGAAAAACAACACTAATAATGTTTTTTTTATTTTATTTATTTTTTCAAGCAAGTATTAGATAATAGGTCTAAGTATAAACATAGTTATGAATACATGAAATGGATACATATAAGAAAAATAAAAAGAAACAATAGGACAGGGACGGTAGGCACGTTGGTACGCTTATGCACGCCCCCTAAAGACCTCTTAGGAAAGCGGTGAGGTCAAAAGTAGACAGTCTAAGATTAAAGTTTTTGGGGTTTGGGGAAGAAACCACAGAGTCAGGTAGAGTATTCCAGACCTTGACCACTCTGTTGCTGAAGTTGTATTTCCTGCAGTCAAGTTTGGTGCGGTTTATCTTGAGTTTGTATCTATTGTGTGCTCTTGTATTGTTATGGTTGAAGCTGAAGTATTCATTGACAGGTGGGACATTGCAATGTATGATTTTGTATACTATACTTAGATCAGACCGAAGGCGGAGTAGTTCTAGGTTTTCTAGGTCTAGAATTTCGAGTCTGGTGGCATAAGGAATTCTGCAACGAGTAGAGGAGTGGAGAACTCTTCTTGTGAAATATTTCTGGACTTTCTCAACTATGCTAATATCAGATACATAATGTGGGTTCCAGACTGATGAGCTGTATTCGAGTATTGGTCTAGCAAATGTTTTGTATGCTCTAGTTAGTAGTGTGATATTACCAGAGAAAAAGCTACGCAGGATTAGATTAACAACTCTTAATGCCTTTTGGCTATGTAGTTACAGTGGGCTCTAGCACTTAGATCATTAGACATGGGCATGCTTTTCTCTTATCTTAATGATTTTAGGCTGATTCCCCCTTTTCATTCCACCCCCAGGTTCTGCCACTCCTTCTTCTACAGGCAGAGGTGAAAAAGAACTGGATATGTGGCTTGGATGTATAAGGATTTTAACTTTCATTGGATCCAACTTCACAATAGGAAAAGGTACTCTTCTCACAATTGGGACTGATCAAAAGTATCTTGATTGACTGGCATCCATTGATACTTCATACCATGCTATTGATGGGTTCCTGATTGATTGAAGATGAGGCAAAAGAACCATATCTTGTGATTAGTTGATCTATTCTTGCTCTCTGAATGGTTCCTGGTCCTGTTTGATGGTCATATCAAGAATGGCTAGAATGTTTTGCAAATAGCTAAATCATAAGGAGTGTTATGTTTAAAACAAGTTCATTTTAGCCAGTAATGTCCTCAGAATTGTTTGGGGTCAACTCTAAACCTTTGAGTTAGCCATATTGTTCTGTCAAAATATATTTGACAAAAAGTTCATACTGCTTATTGTCATTACAGAGATCTAGTTTTAGACCAGCCATTCAAAAGCTTAGCTACTGTTTTCCTTTTCCTTTCATTTCCAAGTTCCAAGCTGGGAGAAGGACACTGGAAACATGGACGCTGGTTGGAAAGATGGTTTATTGATGGACAGGACCACATAGGTTTGAGGTCCTGGGCAGCTGACCACATGGGGTGGAGAGTGAGGGCTATTTGTACCCTCTCCTGGGCCTTGCCCTTGAGCTTCCTGTTCCTGTGGCAAGGGCATGTATTTTATTGGTTGCTGTCAGACTCCCATGGGGCTCATGTGTTTGTCTTGAAGTCAAGTTTGGTTGAAGTGTGCTGATGCAATGAAGGGGCTGACAGCTAATCCTACCTTTGTCCACACCTTGCTGCTGGGAGTAATGGATTAGCAAATCTGCATTTCTAAAAGCTGGTCTCAGCTTAGTATCTGTTTGTGGGCAGGGAGCTGGAGCTCTGAGTTTCTGTCTTTCGAAACATGTTTCTCCTTTAAGGAAATAGAATATTCTGCCTTTTTAAATATTTCTCAAAGTACTTCATTCTTCTAGGAGGGGTGGGTGCTAACTTTCTACAATACCATTCCACAGTGCTTTACAGTCCTCTCTAAGTGGTTTACAAAGTCAGCATAATGCCCCAAATCATCTGGGTCCCCCTTCCTTCCTTCCTTCCTTCCTTCCTTCCTTCCTTCCTTCCTTCCTTCCTTCCTTCCTTCTTTCTTTCTTTCTTTCTTTCTTTCTTTCTTTCTTTCTTTCTTTCTTTCTTTCTTCTTTCTTTCTTTCTTTCTTTCTTTCCTTTGTCCCTCCCTCCTTCTACCTTTCTTCCTCCCTGGCTCCCTACTCTCCTCCTCCTCCTCCTCCTCCTAGAAAGAAGGGGGGGGGGCAATCCAGCTTCACACAGTTGCAACCAGCACCAATGTAAAGCAATTGGATGTGGGCACACATATACTCAATGCCCTAGAACCATTTAGCAGAGTGACACCATTTTCAATACCCTATAAACCTCAAAGCAAGCTGTAAACTTGGTGATTCCACTGCTTCCCCCAGGATTAATAAGGGCAAAGTCTGATTGGTGAGAATTTGGACCAGTTTGAGGGAAAAAAAATGATTACCCTAAAAGCAAGAGGGATTATTAACCCCTTTTGGGGAAGGATTTCAGAACCAGCCTATGTTTAGATTCCAATTTGTATGTGGGGAAGAGAAAAGATTTAAGCAAAAACGAAGGAAAGGGAGAAATAATTGTTTTTTTTGTTTTGTTTTGTTTTTTGTTTTGTTAACAGAAATAATCATTGAGGTGTTGGCTACTTTGGGAAATGTATGAATTGTCACCTAGCAACCACATGCCCCACCCCTCCTTTTCATCTGTCTAGTGCCTCTGTCTAGAAACTTGATAAGCTGCTTCTAAGAGACACCCAGGCACTTAAAGGGGAACATTTGCTGGCTCGTTTGTTTTCTCATTTACTTTGAAAAATGTTGCTTTAAACTAAGAGGCAGCTTTTAAGCAAGCCCTGCTCAACAAAAGATGTTTTAATAAGGACCTCGGTGAATAGAAGCTGAGTCTTTTCTCTCCCTCCTGGGTTATAGATAAATAATGAAAACGGGTACGGGCAATTTACAATTTAAATGTTAAAGGCGACCTGAGTAATTTTCTTTCTATTGAAGGTCAGTTCCTAGTCGCCCCATGACCATGTCCATAGAGTTTCCTTGGTAGAAATAGGGAAGTGGTTTGTAAGCAATTTGAGCTGGGAAGGAAGGAAGGGAGGGAGAGAGGGAGGGAGGAAGGAATGGAGAAAGGAGGGAGGGAGGAGGGGGAGGGAGAAAACAACATTCCATCTTGTGTTCCCCTCATTGGAAATTTGACAGCAATGAACAAATGTATAGTCTAGGTTGACAGTAATAAAAGGAAGGGAGGGATGGAGGGAGGGGATGGAGAAAACAAAAAACAACCCATCTTGTCTTTACCTCATTGGAAATTTATGTCAATGTTGACAGTAATGAACAAATTTATGGTATATGTTGGTAGTAATAAAAGGAAGAAATGGAGGAAGGAAGGAAGGAAGGAAGGAAGGAAGGAAGGAAGGAAGGAAGGAAGGTTGGTTAAAGCATCAGAGGGCAGGACAAGAAGCAATGGATGGAAACCAACCAAGGAGAGAAGCAACCTAGAACTAAGGAAAAATGTCCTTACAATGAGAACAATCAACCAGTGGAACAGCTTGCCTTCAGAAATTGTGGATGTTCCATCACTGCAGGCTTTCAAAAAGAGACTGGACAATAATCTGCCTGGAATGATATATGATCACCTGCTTGAACAGGGGTTTGGACCAGAAGATCTCTAAGGTCCCTTCCAACTCTACTATTCTATGTTTTATATTCTAGGAAGGAAGGAAGGAAGGAAGGAAGGAAGGAAGGAAGGAAGGAAGGAAGAGAGGGAGGGAGAGACTCAGTCTGATGTAGGAGTTATGGTGGAAGTCTAGAAACCAGAAGATGATGAGTTGAAGTCCCCTAGGAATAAGGCTATAGTAAAAGAACTTCAAAATTCTTGCCAATAATATTTCAAGGACTAGTCCATGTAGTGACCAAAAGTCAATATTGATTTGAAGACAGGAATGGTCAACCTAACCAGGAATGGTCAACCTAAAATCCTATAGATTTCCTTTTAACCCTTGTTGAAAACACTGAGTAATCCAGGTGGAATTTTTTTCCAAGTATAACCATAATATGCTGAAGAACACACTATTTTCCTAAAATTTATCGTTCTACATTTCATAGAGATGTCCTCCTTTGTAGGCCAATTTCTGATTGAAATGTGCGAGTGTCCACTTCACTTCTGATGGATGTGTGTGTGACCTTCAACCTTTCTTTTTGTATTTGCACATCTCTCCCCATAATTAGCTGAGATATTTTTCACACTAGATGGAACTTGCACAGTGCACCTGTCTCAGGCTTTTCACTACTCCTCTAGCCCCATGCTGATACTTAATTGTATTTCATGACACATTTAGAAGTTAACAAACTGCATGGGAGGGTTAGAAGAGAGAATATTCTACTGTGAAAAGCTGAAGACGGGCTTCTGATTTGGTGTATATTGATTAGCTATTTATATCATGGCAGAAAGATTGTTGTGTTTAATGAGCATTTAAAATATTTTTGTAAATAAATCAATACAAACATGTTCCTAATTACCGGGCGGTAGATAATAAAGTGAATTGGTTTTAATATTGGTGCTTGTGAACCATCACTAGTCAACCACGGCTAATAACAGAGTTGTCAAATGTCTGGGAAAGGGATGTCTTTTTAATTATGTTTATTTATTTATGTATCTGTCATATTTATATAGAATTCTTTATTGGCCAAGTGTGATTGGATGCATAAGGAATTTGTCTTTGGTGCATATGCTCTCTGTGTACATAAAAGAAAAGATACATTCATCAATAATCATAAGGTACAACACTTAATGATAGTTTTAGGGTACAAATAAGAAATCAAGTCATACTAGGAAACAATCATATATAACTGTCATCTCACATAGTGACCCCCAGGTGCATATATCATAAATTCAAAAACTAAAAAGGAAAATACATTAAAAATGTACACAATAAAATCTGATTTAAATTAAAAATAAAAACAGGTAATCCTCGACTTACAACCATAATTGAGTCCAAGATTTCTGTTGCTCGACGAGAAAGTTGTTAAGTGAGCTTTGCCTCATTTTATGACCTTTCTTGCCACAGTTGTTAAGTGAATCACTGCAGCTGTTAAGTTAGTCACATGGTTGTTAAGCGATTCTGGGTTTCCCGTTGACCTTGCTTCTCACAAAAGGTGATCACATGTCCACAGGACACTGCAACTGTTGTAAATGTGAGTCAGTTGCCAAGCATCTTGAAACGTTTTTATCATATGATCATAGGGATACTGCAACAGTTGTAAGTGTGAAAAACAAAGTCAATTTTTCATTGCTGTTGTCACTCTGGTCACTAAACAAATGGTGATCAATCAAGGACTACCTGTTTTTGAGGTTACTATACAGACGGAATCTTGCCAGACTAAACTATATTATATCTCCCCCTACTAGATACACCCTGGGAGATTCTAGAAAGTGCCTATCCTAAATCTCTTCCTCTTCTTATGATCCATCTCTGATATATGCTGTGATTTATGAGGTAAACCAAAGCAAAAAGTAGCCCCCTAAATCCTTCTTTTTGCCTCTAAGACTGTTAAAGATCAAAATAACATTTTTCTTATCAATTTGGGATGGAAACAGATAAAAATGGTAGAATAATCCCTAAAATCCTTTGCAACGGAAGTGCTACAAAAGATTGAGTAATTAATACATCAAACTAATAAACCCATAAGAGTGATTTACATTCTTAAACCAAGAACAGGATAAGGCCCAAATTCATCTTGAAGTTAGGCTGGCCGTTTCAGGACTGACATCCGAATTCTAGCCCTGGTGAAATGTGTGAGGAGATGCCACACATGTGGTGACCTTCTGGTCTCCTCAAATGGTCACCCGCACTGAGATATCAGCAGAGTATGGACTTGCAACCTTCTATATCCAGTGACATAATATTTTTCAGCACTAGCTTTTAAGTTTTTCCCATTGTCTCATTCTTTGGAGTGGAGTTTTTCCTCTGATTTTGGAGGATCATTGTTGGAAACAAAGCATGAACATAGAATCATAGGATTGGAAGGGACCTTGGAGGTCTTCTAGTCTAATTCTCTGCTCAACAGAAGACCCTGTATCATTCTGAACAAAGGGCTGTCCAGTGTCTTCTTGAGAATCTCCAGTGATGGAGCACCCACAACTTCCAGAGTTAAGCCTTTCCACTGATTAATTGTTCTCACAGTCAGGAAATTACTCCTTAATTCTAAGTTGGAATTCTTTTCAATGATTCTTCCACCCACTACTTCTTGTGCTGCTCTCAGATGCTTTAGAGAATAGATTGACCCCTTCTTTGTGACAGTTGCTATCATACGACCTTTAGGCTGATATGTTTTACCATATGAAAACAACTTACCTTATGTGCGGCCAGAATCTGAAAGTAACATTTAACATAGCACAGTACTTCAGCAAAATGATTCAGTTGAGAGCTGCATATGTGGGACTGATTGGGGTAAATTGCAGGGGTGACACCCCAAAGATAATTTTATCATATTTTATCTATATCTTAAATTATTGTGTTCTATTCCAATTTCATTTTAGACTGTATTTTATTCCAATTTCATTTTTAATCATATTTTATTCCAATTCCATTTTAAATTGTTTTTATCATTTTTTTAGTAATAATTTGTTTCTGGAACTTTGCACTTTGATAGAGCCAAAGGGCTAATCAATAAATAAAGAATGCATATGGCCCCTACTCCTTCTGTTTGTTAGACATACCTACTTCCTGCAACTTGTCATTTTATGGTTTGGCCTCCTTATCATCTTTGTTGTTTTTCTCGGAACTCTTTACCGGTCTCAATACCTTTTTTTTTTGTACCACGATGAACAGAATTGAATATAATAGTCAAGCACAAGGAAAATCAGGAGATCCAGATAGTTCAAATAGGTATAAAGATTTATGGCAAGCTTAAGCCCTCTTAAGAATCTGAACAACTGACAGTCAAGGGAAATTAGTGGGAGATAACGGTGGAAGGAATTCAAGGTGGGCTGGACTTAGATCTCTTGTGGGTTTGAAGAGACTCATGACCGATGATGCATTTGATCTCTCCTTGGGCTCAGCCTGGTCATCTCCTGGAGCAGGGGTCAGCAACCCGCAGCTCTGGAGCCACATGTGGCTCTTTCATCCCTCTGCTGAGGCTCCCTGTTGCCAATCAATTGATAGGGCTATCAGTTAGGACAGGTAGAGGAAAAAGGATGATGTGCTAAAAGGAGACTCTATGGTAGGGAACTGGATTTCCAGTCAACAGAGGAAAAAGGACACTGCATTAGGAGGAGACTCTATGGTGCGGAACCAGACTTCCGGTAGGTAGAGGAAGAAGGATGCCACACTAGAAGGAGACTCTATGGCGGGTGAACTGGACTTCTGGTCGGCTCCAAAATTGAATGGGGGGGGGCTCTGGTTAGGACCTTTGTGGCTCTTTGAGTGTTTAAGGATGCCGGCCCCTTTCCTAGAGTAATATTCTAAGCGTGATCTCACCAGTGCAGTGAGTCTTGACAAGCATGGCCCGCACAGCACTCACTATGGATGACTTACAGAATGTTAGTCTGTTCAGGCAAGACATTTTTCCCTTCCTGGGGTTTGCGCTCAACTCAATTGTCTTCTCACATTTTAAATCGTCCGTGTTGACACTCATTCAAGGGATGAGCCCCCTGCTTGCTTTGACAGTGAGGCATTTTTGCAAGGTTGCCTGCCTCATTGCAACCCACCCCCTGCAGAAACTGTCTTCCTTACCTCCCAAGAAACCCATAAGGAAAACACCTTTGTCAGCCACTAATTGACAGCTCCGTCTTCCTCCTTAACACTAATGGGCATCCCTGCTAGCCTTCCTGTTCTCTTCCACACACTTTAGTGAAAGGCATCAATGGGTCAGATGCAGCATCTATATTATGCTGCTGACTGTATGCCACTAACATAAAACTGATGCTCTTTGGATAGGCAGATCAATAGGCTCTGTGCAATAGGAGTACGTATCCCATATTGATGTTCTGGTTTCGTTCTGTTAACATTTAGCTACAGGTCTAGCTAAATATGCATTCACTATCCTGGCATTGTTTGGCTCAACTCTCATTTCTCCCTTCTCCCCCTTTCTCCTTAACTATTGTTTTGATCATAGCTGGCTAATTGTGTTTGGTCTGATTGTATAATGGTATGTGCAAATTATCTTGGGAGATGCAGCCAAGGAGACAGTTGGATAAGAGACAGCTTAGCTTGCAGCAGGAATGTGGGTGGGGCAAGTGGCTGAGAAATCACCCTCTCTAGCTTCCTGGCATGTAAAAGAGATGTAGGGGGGGAGAGATACTGTAGGAGATGACCAGGCTGAACCTGAAGGAGGGGTTCAAACCAGGGGTGGGATTTGCCCAGTTCGGACTGGTTTGGGTGAACCTCTTGTTCTGATGATCAGCTGGCTCTGGACCGGTTTGCTCCAATGAGCATGTGGGTCCTCCCACCCGCCCCTGCTGTTTCCTGTGCTTTATGTCTTTTTGTTATAGCACAGCTGATTCATGCATTAGAGTGCTTTGCCATAATCTCAGCTGTTTTCTTCAGCTGCAGTTGAAGGTAAGTATTAGCTTTTTAAAATGTGGAGCGTGCGAGCTCACTGAACCAGTTGTTATACCAGTTGAATCGCACCCCTGGGTCAAATGCATCGTCAGTCATGAGTTTCTTCACACCCACAAGAGATCTAAGCCCAGCCCACCTTGAATTCCTGTGATGCTTATCTACCGCCAATTTGCTTGGGCTGTTAATAGCTCAGATTTTTGTAGAGAGCTTAAGCTTGCGATAAATCTTTGTACCCATTTGAACTGTCTGGATCTCCTGATTTCCCGGGTGCTTGACAGATTGACCGTCAGACTTGTAAGAAGATGCTGTTTGTGTAACCTGACACATAAAGTAGAATTAGATGACCTGGCTGTGTTTCCTGTCTGGTATACCTCACCAGGCTGACAGAACCCAAGCTAAATCTAATTAGTCCCCAGGAGCTGAACAGCATAGAGAACCATGATTTTCAGATGTTGGTAGAAGCAGGGAGGAGCTACCAGATGGGTTGGAGAGGAAAAGCATTAACAAGAGTGAGGGAGGGTTGAATGAAAGAGGGAAGGGGCAGTTAAGTGGGATCCATCAAGGTAATGCCCTTTCTTCTCTTTCATTATTTATTTTCAAGCTCAAGTTACAAAACAACAGAGTTGGAAGGGACCTTGGAAGTCTTCTAATCGAACTCCATGTTCAAGTAAAGATACCCTATATCGGAGGTCTCCAAACTTGGCAACTAAAAAGATTTGTGGACCTCAACTCCCAGAATAGGTGGCTGGAGAATTCTGGGAGTTGAAGTCCACAAGTCTTAAAGTTGCCAAGTTTGGGGACCCCTGCCCTATGTCAGCTCTCCAATCTCTTCTTGAAAACTTCCAGTGATGGAACAGCCATAACTTCTGGAGGCAAGCCATTCCACTGTCTTCTGGAGCTTGCCAAATTCATGTTCTAACTCAAGAAATTGAAGTTAGAAAGGCAAATGCTTTTCATATCTTCCTTCCTATGTTCATGCATTCATGGGGTGTGTCTACTTTTAACTACAGATCCATATTCAATATCTATTGTCCAAATGGTTCCCTTCTCCCCAAAATCTGGGTAAGTTGATCATGGGTGAAATGAAGCTACCCAGACCATCATATTCTCTCTCTCTCTCTCCCTCTCTCCCCCCCCCCTCTCTCTCTCTCCCTCCCTCCCCCCCGCCCTCCCTCCCTCCCCCTCTCCATACCCCCCTCTCTCTCCAAAGCTGGGGGGGGGGAATTCTCACCCCAAATACCACCAGGACTACATATTGGATTATCCAATTGGATTTATCTGAACAGCACAAATAGGAAATGGAACTATGGAGGAAAGTCAATACTGTACAGCTAGTGGAATTTGGAGTTTGCCTAAAGAAAGCCTCCTCAATTTTTTCACAAAAAGAAGCCATGTAAAATTGGAAAGACACTCTAGGACTAGGCAATTTGTGGCACTTGTCCATAGATATATGACTTTCAGAATCATGGAGGAGTGTGCTTAGATTTCCCACTGTGCAGTTTTACTGCCAATTGTGGAAAACATATGGCTGTGTCCAGCTGCCAGTACCGTTTGTTTTTTTTCAGGATCCCAAAAAAATAACTTGATATGTTTCCTTCTTATTGTCATTAAAAGCTTCCATCTTTATCTCAGTAAGGAACCTGTAGTTTTCTCCATTGCTTGAAAGGGTAGATTTGCTAGATCCCATGCTCATCTAAACATATGGGAGACATGACGTTTGGCCAGCGAGAAGTTGCAAGTTCAACGTTTCAAAAGACTGTGGCTTTCAAAAGACTGTTAAAATCTTCCTCTTCACCACTAGTTGGAAAGGAGTGGTTTGTTATTTTCAGTCACTAAGTCATGTCTGACTCTTTGCAACCCCATGGACTTCCGTCTTCTGGAGCTTGCCAAATTCATGTTCATCTTCTCATCTTTCCTTATCACCCCTCCCCTCCCACTTGTGACTGTATGACTGTAACTTTGCCATTTGTATCCTTACGATTTATATTGACTGTTTCCTAGTATAATTTGATTGCTTATTGTACCCTATGACTATTATTAAGTGTTGTACGTTATGATTCTCAATTCTTGACGAATGTATCTTTTCTTTTATGTACACTGAGAGCATTTGCACCAAGACAAATCCCTTGTGTTTCCAGTCACACTTGGCCAATAAAGAATTCTACTCAATTCAATTCTATTCTAAAGTCACTTTCTTCAGTGCCATCGTAACTTTGAACGGCCATTAAATGAACTGTTCTAAGTTGAAGTCTACCTGTACAGGTAAACTGAAGATCACATTTTGTTTCAACAATTTTCTTAAACGATTTCCATGTTCTGTGGGGCAAAAATATGTAAGGGGGTGGTCTGAAGAAGGATTCTTTCAAAAGTCCATCACTTCTTCTGCTGAAAATTGTTAAGCTATTAAATTTAGTAGCTGGGACAGTCAAGTGTACGATGGGCTTGGGAATACGATTGTGGTTGATGGGTTGGAGAGTACTGGCTCCTGAGTGAGGCAATCTGTGCTGTGATTGGCTGGTGTGGGTGAAATGGGGGAGGGTCCCTTTTTTCCCGCCGTTTTTTTCCTGCCTACTCTGTCGATTGTTTGATTTTACCTCATGATGTTCCTTTGCTCTGACTATCAAATGTAAATTAAATATATTTATTGATATAAAATGACACATTTGTGTCAGTTTCTCCCACTTCATTTGGACAGCAGCTGCGCAATTCCTCAACACAAAATCTGTGTTTGCAGCTTTCGAAAGGATGCCCTTCAAACAGATTGCCTGGACTCATCCCATCTCTCAATGTTTTTCCAAGCTCTGTGAATCACAATGCATTGGAAGCCAGTTTGAGAAATTCTCTTTTCTTCTTCATCTCCACAGCTGAATGGAGAAATGTATAAAATTTTTGCTTTTTCTCCCCAACCTAAAGGCCCCTTGGGTTCTCTATATATTTAACACATGTGTATCACTGCCCATCTCATATATAGGACTCTGGGTGGCTAACAATTAAAACAAAATAAGAACAGGGTTAAAAAAAAACCAGAACCAATAATTAAAAACATAAATAACATAGCAGCGAAAAAGCAACCAAGAACAATGGCAACATCTCTGTTGGGCACATGCAATTGGAACCACTGGTGAATAAGCCAAAGTAGATTTTTTTTTGTTGATCACCTATATTAGTAATAGTAATGGAGTTGGAAGGGACCTTTGGAGGTCATCTAGTCCAATCCGCTGCTCTCGCAGGAAACCTATATTATTTCTGATAGATGGCTGTCCAGGCTCTTCTTAAAAGCCTCCAGTGTTGGGGCACCCACAATTTCCAAGGGCAACTTGTTTCACTGGTTAATTATAAGAATGTTAGCAGATATTCTTATATTACAAGAATGTGGCCAGACTGTTTTATGTTCTAAACTGGAGCCAATTCACCAAAAAACAGTATTTTGGACAAAATTGTTCTAAAGGCAGGTTCTCTTCAGGATCCTGTTATCAATGTGCTAAACCAGTGTTTCCCATTATTTGTTTTGTGCTATGCTTAACTATGCAGGTGGATGTTTTTATTCTAGGTGTGAATTCAGCATTCCAAGAGATGTTAGAATGTTGGTCTGCAGCCCATTTGAGACATGTTTTTGAATTGAAGGCAGCAACCCTCTAAAACACAGGGCAATGGGAATCAATGTAGCTTTTACATTAATTTATATAAGGTAACAGAAAGTGCCAGCTCTGGGGCAGGTTTAAAAATAGGTTGATTTTGAGAATATGAAGGGTTCTTTTCCTTGGTTTCTGAGCAAAGTCAACCAGATGAAAACTATGAGTAATTTTTTTTAAAAGAAAGAAAACATTATTCCCAAGCAAGACTTCATGGATGTTACAGATCAGGAATGGAGTATCTACACTGAGCATAGAAAATTATAAATGTAGCTCTTGTGTTACAGGGTAGAAGTGGGGAATGGAGGGGGAGAGGGAGAGGGAGGGAGGAGGAGGAGGAGGAGGAGGAGCAGGATGGGGAGAAGAAGAAGAAGAAGAAGAAGAAGAAGAAGAAGAAGAAGA
>NW_020716985.1:0-20853 GCF_900518725.1 Notechis scutatus | reverse complement strand
GACAAAGAGAGAGAGAGACAGAGGGAGAGACAGGCACAGAGAGAGACACACAGAGAGAGACAGAGAGAGACAGAGAGAGAGAGTGACAAAGAGAGGGGGGGAGACAGAGAGACAGAGAGACACACAGACAGAGGGAAAGACAGGCACAAAGAGAGAGACAGAGAGAGAGAGAGAGAGAGAGAGAGAGAGAGACAGAGACAGAGACAGAGACAGAGACAGAGACAGAGACAGAGACAGACAGAGAGACAGAGAGACTTCAGCTGTCATCCAACTGAGGCGTGCCTGGTTTGTTTCAAACATCTTTCTCAAGTAAAATGTGGTTGAAGTGTGACTTGGCAAATTCTCTAAAGACAGCCCCGATCGTTCAAAAACATTGCATTGCAAAATTATGACATTGCATGTTATGTGAACCCAACCGTGGTAGCTTATTCAAGCAGATGAAATTGAATCACAGCATCAGGTAGAAAGGACCAATTGGCTCCATCCATGTTTTGAAATAATGTCCAGATTTGTCATGGCTTCTCAGGTTTTCATGTGTTTACTAGACAAAACACATTACTAATTAAAAAAAGAGAGAGAGATGGAAATACATGAAATTAATTGGGCCAGATTTACTAGAACTAGCTTGTTCCTTTGGTTTCAGTTGTAGATGATTTCAGTTTCTAGAAGTTCGGGCCTGTGTTTATCATCTTGTTTTTTTTGTAAAAAATAATAAAGGTGGGATACAAATGAATAAAAATAGTGGGAAGAGATAGATAGAATGATAGAATGATAGATAGATAGATAGATAGATAGATAGATAGATAGATAGGATAGATAAGATAGATAGATAGATAGATAGATAGATAGATAGATAGATAGATAGATAGAGATAGAGAGGGATAGAGGCAGATAGATAGATACAGACAGACAAATAGACACACACACAAACACATACAGAGACACAGACAGATTCATCCATATATTCATTCTCCAAACTAGAAATATTTTGTTGCTAATGGTCATATTGCAAATCTTGTCCGTCTCTAGATTTGAAGCAGCTCGAAGCATAACAACTCAACAAATTTATCTCTTTACTTCTGCAGAAATCTTCCGGACGTGGTGAATTGCTGATCTCGCTTTGTTACCAATCTACAACAAATACGCTCACTGTGGTTGTTTTAAAGGCGAGGCATCTACCTAAGGCTGATGTTTCAGGATTATCAGGTAATTTGAAAAGGAGACCACATGCAATGGCATTGATGGATTCTCAGCTGGTGAGGATGGGGACTGGCTGAACCTAGGAATTTAGAAATTACAGGGAAGCAAATGATTTTCTATAGATAGGAACTATACTTGTTTTTGTTGGTTTGTTTAAAAAAAATGTCTCAGAACTGCTTTTGAAAAAGGCAGATTGATGAATTTCTCTTTGGTGGACTTATAAGCGACTCTAATTCCCAGAGAGATAAATTCACATTAAAACCAGAACACAACATGTGGGGTGGAAAGATAAAATGTGACATGAATTGTGAAAGCCGTTCTACATCATCCCCTCCAGACATGTTTGTGGAATAATATCAACACATGCAACATACATCAGCTTTTCTTGAACTGGAACTAAGTGGTTCTATCTACCCATAAAGTTTAATGTTGACTCATCCTTTATAAAGACATTGTAAGTCTATGCACTTTTGAATTGGCTCATTATTATTCTGCCTTGGCTTTGCCTCTAAGCTCTCATTTCCAGAATTATTAGCAATAACCATTCAAACCCAGGGAATAGGGAAGCTGCCAAACACCCTTGGAGATGTCATAGAGTGTGTTTTACCACAGGGGTCCCCAAATCCCAGGCCGCAACCCACAACTGGGCCATGGCCAGTGGTGGGATTCAATTTTTTGTACTACTGGTTCTGTGGGCATGGCATGGCTTTGTAGGTGTGGCTTGGTGGGCGTGGCAGGGGGAAGGATACTGCAAAATCCTCTTCCCTCCCCATCCACTAACCTGCTTTCCAGCTCTGTTCTCCTGTGCAGGGCAATCAAAGAAGACCCAGCCAATGAGCTGGGACTCAATGAGAGGCAGAGA
This sequence comes from Notechis scutatus, assembly GCF_900518725.1. The sequence continues at coordinate 18,791 of NW_020716985.1, read as the reverse complement.
ATAGATGGGGTTGGCGGGACCAGTCAGAGGTGGGATTTGCTGGTTCTCCGAACTACTCAAAATTTCCGCTACCGGTTCTCCAGAACTGGTCAGAACCTGCTGAATCCTGGTAGCTTATTTTATGGCTAGTTTGGTGAACTGGCAAATCCTATCCTGACTGGCCCCGCCCACCCCACCCTGCCTCTCCCAGTAGTCTCCATGTGGCCCATTTTGGATGTCAGGTAAGTGCGGGGCCTGTGTGGAGGCTCAGGGAGGGCGAAAAACAGGCCTCCCAGAGGCTCTGGAAGATTGGAAACAGGCCTGTTTTCAGCCTCCAGAGGGCCTCCAGAGCTCAGGAAGGCCGTTTTCGTCCTCCCGGAGGAATGAGGAAAATCTCTGGAGCCCAGGGAAGGTGAAAATGGCCACTCCCAGCCTGGTGCAGGAGGCCGACTAGGCCACGCCCACACAGCAATCGGGCAGAGAACCCATTGCTAAAATTTTTGAACCCCACCCCTACACGCATGTATGTGTGCTGAGCTGCCGCTCACGTGAGTGAAGCTGCGTGTGCATTGGCCTGCTGCTCATGTTGCCTGGTCCCCAATCAGCCCACTCTCCCAGTGGGCTGATTGGGGACCACTTCTCTACCATATAAAATACAGTCTTTGCAGCCTTTCTCGTTTGAGGTTCTGTGGCAATGTAGGGATTCATGAAAGGTTGCCATGGGTTCTCCAAGAGATTAGGACTGCCAAATCATCATCATCATCATCATCATCACCACCATCATAATCATCATCATCAATTTTTGATCTTTGCATGCCCTACGATGCTAGTTAATGGAACAATAGAATAACAGAGTTGGAAAAGATCTTGGAAGTTGTTCTGACCTAGCTCCTCAAACAGGATAAACCCTCTGACATGAACTCAAAAGATTCCTTGATTAGGGGGGGTTTCCGGTTTGTCGGCTTCGCGAGCGGTAGGGATTCGCGAAGCTGCGCGATCCCTGCCGCGCTAGCCGTTTTGGGGCTCCGACCCGGACGGGTGCGGAGCAAGGCTGCCCTGCAGGGGTAGCTGAAGGTAAGGGGGATCCGGAGGAAGGGTTTGGGGGTGTTGCAGACCCCCTCCCTGGCCGGCAGAACCCCCTGTTACCAGGACGGTGCAGCGGCGGTCCGTAATGGCCGCCACAAAGAAGTTGACAGCCGGGCAAGTATGCGCAGGAGGAAGAAGAGAAAGTTATTGAAAGTAAAAGTTCTTCTTGGTCGACCCAGGGCTTTGAGATTTATCTAATTTAATTCCTGGAAAAGATGGTTTTCTGATGATTTCTTCCACAAGAGAAAAAAAAGCGGCTATTTTGAGGTGCTGAAGGGAAAGTTTACTCTCCCTCCCGACGGAATTAAGCCGGAAGGGAGAGGATAAAGAAAATATATTAATTTGGATCTTGTTGGAGGAGATGCCTTGAAGACTTGAGGACAGAAATACAATCTTAATAAGGCTTTAAAATATAGACTTGGATTCTTTTTTTTTATTTGTTTGATACCACCCCTGGAAGAGGAAGGGGGAATTTTGGCTTGCTTGGATTTATTGAGGATTGTGGATTTTGGGATTGTTTTGCCTTTCTCTCGGAATATTTGGTTGGTGTAAGAAGAAAGAGGAATAAAGAAAAGAAAAGATTTATTTATAATGGCTTTCCTTTTTGAAGACCTGAGGGATGAATATGAGCAAACAAAAGCAGCCTGCAAAGATGGCATGGAAAAAGCTTTTCTATTTCTAGAAATGGCGCTGGTCAATTATCAACAGACAATGGAACAGATGGAAACGGAAGAAGAACAACAAGGAAGAGACGAAGACGCCATCTTCATTGAATCCCAAAACTTATCTAAGGAAGAAGGAAGGAAGAGAGCAAGGAAAATGAAGGACTTAAGATCTAAAAAAACATTTGAGAAAGAGAAAAATATGATGCAAAGTAAATATAATGATAACAAACAAGAGAAAAAGGGAACACAACAGAGAAGGGATCCCAGCAAGGTAGAGGCTAGAAGAAGAAGGGGGGGTAGGAAGATTTGGTGGGGGAAGAAAGAAAGGGGAAAGGCGGAGAAAAGCCTCAAAGCTTTAAAATTGGATGGGAGAAGAGGGATTTTTTTTAGAGACAAAGGATGAAATATAATTTTCTGTAAGAAAGATTCTGCTAAGGTACAGAAGATGGTATTGTAATATTTATATTTGAAATAGTAAATTAGAATGGTTTAAGATTTAATAAGAAATTAAAATGTTGAAGTTTTTAATAATGATTGATTTTTAAAATGTAATAAAATATCGAAGGAAAGGAGGATACAATGTATTTAAACATTTTTGGTGGATAGAATGTACCAAGCAGAACCAAATTGGGTATTTGTTATGCTGAATGTTAATTTTACTAACTTAGGGGGAGGATAGAAAGGCATCATACTCTGATTAGTGATTTCAGGAGAAATTTTTTTTTTTATTATAAGAAGAGATAGAGGGATAATTGAATGGGCAAAAGATACAAATTTAATGATTTAATTAAGATGGATTAAATAAGATAGAAATGTGAAGAGTGATATGTGCTATTATTTTAGCCCATGCAAAGAGAGGTAACTGGGGCCAAGGTACTTTACTAAAAGATTTTTTTTATGTTTGTTTGTGTTTGTTTGTGTTTTATGAGAATATTGGGGAAATTATTGTAGAAAGACAGGGAAAGATTCAATATGTAATGATTTGTTTGTTGTTGAAACTTTTAATAAAACTTGTTTTAAAAAAAAAAAAAAAAAGATTCCTTGATTAGGAATGCTGTCAGCCCCGGCAAAAAAAATCTCTCTCGGGGTAACAAGTCCATCTGTTCAGAAGATGAATAGTTGTCTGCCACACCTATTCATCCCCGCCCCCTACCTTTTATCTCCAGAGCTAGGTGGGGCCTTGCTAGCAGCGGTGGCTGTTCCATCCCAAGGATCGGCCCATAGATTTCCACTGCTCTCCTCTCCTCTGCCTTTTGGGCCTCCATGCATTAGGCACTGGACCCAGCAGTTCCTCTTCTTCTTCATCAGCCACCTCCAGACCTGGGGGCTGTTGACTCTCCATCTGAGGGCTGACGGACGGCCCAGACTCCACCCCTCTCTCTCTCTGCCAACTCCATTCCCTCTTCCCCCTCGGAGCTCCCAGGTTGCCCTGATGCTGATCCAGACACCCAGGCCTCCTCCTCCTCCTCTGATTTGGCTGCTGGAGGGGCCAGCAGCTGACAGGTCACAACATAAGTCTTCTACTCAATCCCCTGCTCAAGCAGGAGACCTTATACCATTTCAGACAAATGGTTATCCCGTCTCTTTTTGAAAGCCTCCAGTGTTGGAGCACCCACAGCTTCTGAAGGCAAGCTGTTCCACATATCAACATCTCAGGAAATTTCTCCTTAATTCTAGGTTGGTTCTCTCCTTAGTTTCCATCCATTGTTTTTTTGCTCTGGTGGGAATTTTTATGTGACATGACTCAGTTGCAGATATAATAATTTTAATGCATGGGTTTCCAAGACCTGAACATTCTTTCATCCATGGTAAAAGGTTTCAGAAAGGCAGCTTGGTAGAATAACAATGCACGTTTTTTTTTTCCTTGGGTTGAGAACTTGCCTCCGAGTTATGAGGGCTCCAACACTGGAGGATTTTAAGAAGAGTTTGGACCACCATTTACCTGAAATGGTATAGGGTTGGACTAAAAGACCTCCAAGGTTCCTTCCAACTCCATTATTCTGTTAACTGTTATCTGTTGATAAAGACTTGAGTCCTGTATGGAAGAGGCTACAGAAGAGAAGACACAGGAATGTTCCAATCCCTTAATTTACATCAGTTTTGGAAGACTAAGTCAGGGGCATCAAAGTTGATTTCATTGAGGGTTGTATCAGGGTTGTGTTTGACTTCGGGGGGCCAGGGTGGGCATGGTCTTGGTGGGCATGGTGGGGGGGTGGGCTGTAGTGGCCCAAGCGTTCTGCCAGTGAAAACAGGCTCCCAACCTCTTGTTTTGGGTGTGACAGCCTCCTGCAACCCTCTGCCAGGGAAAACGGAGCTCAGGAGGGCCACATGTAGCCCTCACGAGTGCCGTTTTTGGCTGGGATGGTCTCCTGCAACCTCTGCCAGTGAAAACAAAGCTCAGGAGGGCCACATGTAGCCCTCATGAGCTCTGTTTTCAGTGGGGATGGCCTCCTGCAACCCTCTGTGAGTGAAAATGCTTGGGCAGGACATGTGCAGCCCTCTGGAGCTCAGTTTTCAGCAGTGATGACCTCCTGCAATCCCCTGCCAGTGAAAACAGAACTCAGGAGGGCCATGCAGAGGCACCATGGGCTGGTCCTTTGCTGTTTCCAGGGTGGCCCCATGGGCCACATCTAAGCACCCCATGGGCTGAATCTGTCCCCCTGAGCCTTGAGTTTGATACTCCTGGTCTAAGTCAGGGGTCAGCAACCCATGGCTCTGGAGCCACATGTGACTCTTTCATCCCTCTGCTGCAGCTCCCTTTTGCCAGTCAATTGATAGGGCTTCCAGTTAGGACAGGTAGAGGAAAAAGGATTCCACACTAGGAGGAGACTCTATGGTGAGTGAACTGGACTTCCAGTTGGCTCCAGAATTGAATGGGGAGCTTCCGGTTAGGACCTTTGCAGCTCTTTGAGTGTTTAAGGTTGCCAGCCCCTGGTGTCAACTAAAAAAATACTTCTTTGGTCTTTTTAGCTGCCAGCAAAAAAAGGAGTGGGGAAAGTAGTGCATTCCTTAAATGCTTCAGATAATTGCTAGGCAGCTGAAGCTGTTGGCAGGCAGGATTATTACTGGAGAGCAGGATTGATGACTCTTGGCTATGGATATGTCCCATTGGGGAATATACATCCAGGGGGTGGGGGGAAGACCAGGGTCAAGGGTGAAATGAATGATGTGTCTTAGAGTTGGCTGCACCCAGGTAACGCTGGCATGGTCACTCCTAATAAATAAATAAAAATTTAACTCTGAGAGATGCAGCTAGAGACTGATAATTTGAATGGGGGTGGATTTGTCGGAGCCCTGACACCTGGTCTTAGTCCAACCGTCGTATGTTACTTCCCTTGCAGACCCTTATGTCAAAGTCAACCTTTACCACGCCAAGAAACGGATCTCCAAAAAGAAGACGCACGTCAAGAAGTGTACCCCCAACGCGGTGTTCAACGAACTCTTTGTCTTCGATATTCCCTGCGAAGGTCTCGAAGAGATCAGCATCGAATTCTTAGTACTGGATTCCGATAGGGGGTCCCGGAATGACATCATCGGCCGGTTAACCTTGGGGGCTTCGGCGGAAGGCACGGCTGGAGAACATTGGAAGGAGATCTGTGAATATCCCAGGAGACAGATTGCCAAATGGCACATGCTGTGCGACGGCTAACAGAAAGGAGAGAGAAGGATGGACTTTTTCAACGAGAAAAATCCCATAGGCAAGGATCCGTTTTCTTTCTTTGCAATGTATAATCACAGGCTTGTGCTCTTGGGGGAGGGGTGGGGAAAAAAATCTTTATTGTTATCACTATTGTTAAGACTGGCTTGAACTATCCCAACAGAAGGTAACTGACGTTTTGGTTGAGGTTCTCTTCTCTCTTTCTCTCTTTTTTTTGGCAAAAAAAAATATCAAACCATCATCCTGTATCCCAGGTTCATATTCTGCAAGAGAATACACTCCTTTAGAGAGACATTCAGTGCTGTAACCACAAACTGAAACTGGTTTCTTTTTTTAAAAAAAAAAACTAATCTATTATGAATCGTATATCATCATGGTTACCATGGCCTCATTGCTCAATTTAGAAACACCCGTGTTGTTGTAATGTCAAAAACCACGAAGCAATTGAACGGAAAAGGACTAAAATAAGAGGCGCAAATGGGAAAGAAGCTCATCTTTCGATTTGATTTTTTTCCCCCTTTTCTTACGAAACCGTAAGAGTTCCCTCATGCTTCAAGGCATACGAAGAGTTGGGATTATTTTTTTGAACAGCCTGCATTTCACATTATCAGTCTAACTTGCTCCTTTTTCAAAGAAGGAGGTTGCATCGTTTAGACTTCACACAAAGGACTTTTGAGATAAATGCATTCAGCAATTATGTTCTCATTCTTGGTAGGGTTCACTTCGTTTAATCAAGGGCTTAGGAGGGAATGTAGGTGGTATAAATTTTACTAGGAGGTTAGGGTTTGTGCTTTTACATATAGCCTATGGTGATTTTTTTTTATTAAAAAAATGCATTTACACAATGCATTTATTTTGTCCTCTTCTCCCCTCCTTCCCTTCCAGCTTAATACACATTTCTACCCGCCACTCCCACCCCCAGATCTAACCAGGTGAACATACTGTAGAAAGTTATATAAGATATTGCTTTTTTTACCTGGTATTTTTTGAAACAGCTGTGGATTGAACTGAAACTTGTTTCTATTTGTTTTATTATGCTATACCTAAAAACAAAACACAAACAAAAAAAAAATATTAAAAATTCTTAAAAAGGAAAAAAAAAAGTTAGGATATACATACCAAGCACTAATTCTTTTAAAAACAACGCCATTTATCACTGGGTAAATATGGGATTTTAGCAGAATCGGGCTCGCGGTGAGCTTTTACACCTCATGCTAACTCACGTTGTAGATACGCTGTTTTACTTGTAGCAATTCAAGCAACTCCATACAGGTAGTTTGCTTTGCTCCATTTTACGACCATGGTTAAGTGAATCACTTGCAGGTGTTAAGCTAGGAACCCAGTCATTAAGTGAATCTACCTTCCCCCATTATCAGAAGGTCTCAAAAGGCGATCACGTGACCCCAGAACATTCCTAAATATAAGCCACTTGCCAAGTGTCTGAATTTTGAGCATGTGACAGTGAGGATGCTGAAATGGGCTTAAGTGTGAAAAACGGTCATAAGTCTCTTTTTTGACGACGTCGTCACTTCAAACGGTCACTAAATGAACTGTCATAAGTTGAGGGCTGCCTGTATTATCTGTGCCATTGGGTGACTGTTGGAAATCAGATGGATTTCAGATGGAAATCAGATGGCGTAGTAGATGGATATTGTCAGAACTATGCTATCAATGCAAGATGTATGCACCATACGATTGTTATATATATATATATATTTTCCAGGTATGAGTGGGTGGAATGCAATTAAGTTTAGGAACGTACCTTCTGTCCAATCACGTCAGCCCAAGGATGTCTAGTTTCCTCTCACTTCCCTTAGGAATCTTCCTGACTAACTATATTTAGACAGAGAGGACAGAAACCCAGATTGTGTGATTGCACTCTCCATATCTGATGGGTTGGATGCCACATGGTGGGTACTGGAATGCACTGGCCAATGCAAAAAAAGAAAAAATGTACACAGCTTGTTCACCTATGAAACTTATATGTTTGCATAGAAACTCTTTTAAAACTGATAGATTAGCACAATTGGAGTAGACCAGTGGCCAATCTTATTCCTTTGAGAATTTGAGGTAGACGTAATTCATTCCAGTGAAATTTAACATATCCTCCAAAAAAAATCACATTTGCGTATACATGGAGGCGGAGGTGGCCTAGTGCTTGGTAAAACATGTGGAATAATGCATGGGGGAAACACAACAATCCATATTTTTTTCTTGGGGGTGGGGTGGGTGTCAGTCACATAGGTAGAAATCAACAAGATAGAATTGTCCCAATTATGGGATCCTTTTAGAAGTATTGTATATTCCTGGAGGGAAATGCTCCATGGAAGGAATTGTCAACAAACTGTAGTGGAAACAACAAAGCTGAGGATTTGTGTTGTGAAATGGTCATTGGACCATTGTATAAGAGATAGGTCCAGTGAATTATTTGGATAAGACAGTTGTGAAAGCAGTACGAATAAGGAAATGGTGGGATCCCTAGAAATATGCATGAAAAAAAAATTAGAATCTTGACCTAGTTTTCATTGACCTGTTTTTGGAGTTTAAGCCAACCTAAGTCCCAAGCAGAAACCTTGTTTCTAAGATAAAGAGTTGCTAAAACGAGGGCACATTCATTCAGGGATGGAAAATGTTTTGGTGGCAAGGACTATCCAACTTTTAGGGGAGCCCGAGGCCCACAAAATGTGGGTGACCTTTTCACATATGGGTCTTTGCTTTTAAGGGTAAGGTGTCTATTTTTGGTCTTACGATGCAAGTTTTAATGTTTCCCAATTGGCAGGAGGCTGTGCTGTTATTTTTTTCAGCAGTCATGGCCATAAGGCCAGAAAAAAGAAGACTTGGGGACCATGTATGGTCTTGAGGATACAGGTTGATCACCCTTGATCTACATCTTCTTGGCCTCACAACCTTTATGTGAAATTTTAGATGCTGAGATGTTACTTTAGCCTTGCAAGCAAAAAAAAAAAAGAAAAAAAGAGAGTGATACAATTTGTGGGATTAGGGTCCCATACCCATGTATTTCAAGGAGACACAATTTGAATTGATCAGAGAGCCAAAGTACTCCAAAACTTAAGGAACCAAGAATGGATTAGACCCATCAAGCGTAAACCATAAAATGGAGGTTCTGGTGAGGAATTAGAAATGGCTTTTACTCATCATTGGCTAGAGCAGAATCAGAAAAAAACTGGAATATGAAATATGCAACAAATATTACTGAAAGAATTCCACTTGGAGACTTTCAGGATGTTCTTATTCTTCTTATTTCTTTTTGGGGGTAGTGATTTATCCAGGTTTTTAAATGATGTGTTTGATATAATGGTGTTTGTATAAATTCTAAGGCATTTTCAGACATGGCCTTTTATTAAAATGCTCTATGTAAAGGTAACACTTGTAATACAACTTGTGGGTATGAAGGGTTCAAATCGGTTTTTGTTCCATTTTAGAAGATGTATAGGCCAACAGCTGTCCAGGCTTGAAATCTTCAGACTGCTTACTCCAGGATGGTCCTACTAGAGTAAAGATGAATGTGGGTCTATGTCCTGTAAATTCTACAAAGGTGATTTAAACCAGGGGTCTCCAATCTTGGGAATTTTACAACTTGTAGACTTCAACTCCCAGACTTGAAGCAAAGCTGGCTGGAGAACTCTGGGAGTTGAAGTCCACAAGTCATAAAATTGCCAAGATTGGAGACCCCTGGTTTAGACAGCTTCAAATAAACTTTCAGAGGAAAAATAAAAAGGGTTAATTTATGAGTAGCTGTGAGGGTGGTCCTTTCCTTGGGGTAGGTGGGTGGGGAAGAGATTAAATGTCAAGAGGGCAGCCAAAGTCATATGATCAAAGCCCCACCCATTTTTAATGTCTATTCATAATAAGGGCAGGAATTTATGTGGCCATTAACTATCATTGTGACTTTCCCCACCTCATTATCTGAGCTGAATAGTTAAAGTATCTGAGTTAAATAGTTTAAATAAAAATATTGAGAGGGCCGGTAGAATTCTTAAGTGGTCTTTATGGAAATCACCTCCAATCCTCTCTTAATGAAAAGATGGATTTTAAAAATCAGTATCCTTAGTTCTAGAAACAATGGAACTGTCAACCAAACAAAAACTTCTTTGGTCTTTTTAGTGGCCAGCAGAAAGGGAAGGGGCAAAGTAGTGCATTCCTTAAATGCTTCAGATAATTGCTAGGCGGCCGAAGCTGTTGGCACACAAGATTATTACTGGAGATCATGATTGACAACTCTTGGCTATGGATGTGTCCCATTGAAGAATATACATCCAGGAGGTGGAGGGAAGATCAGGGTCAAGGGTGAAGTGAATGATGTGTCTTGGAGTGGGCTGGCGGTCAGGGCTCCGACAGGAATATTGCTATCAAGGAAGGCCACATGCCAAGAACTCCACATAAAGTGGGTTTTTTTTCATTGGATTTCAAGAAATGGTTGCCCTAAGATTAATATCGGTGTGACCTAGTGAGTTTTAAAGGGCATTATGGAGTTCCTTACTCCTCAGTGATAAGATAAATGATGGAGAATAATCTTCTTTGAATGCTGGCTACTTCTAACAGCAATGTGTTCTGACCACACGTAAAGTTTGATTAATTTTAGACTTATCCACAACTGCGCATAGGTGTTGACGCCTATCTCCTCTGAGAAGGGGTTGATGGGTAAGTGTGGGTTGAAAATGGGTTGATGCCCACATTCTCCCAGATCTTAACTACACATAGTGTGGAGATGCACATCCCTGAGTGTAGATTGGGTTGATCTGATTTCCCATTGAGAAATTTCTCTGCTTTTTTTTTAGCCCAGGGAATCTCCAAATTTGGTGATGTTAAGAATTGTGGACTTCTGGGAGATGAAGTCCACAATTCTTAACATTTCCAAATTTGGAGACAACCCCCCCCCCCCCCCCCCGTTTTAGCAGCAGAATGTTTACATTTGCAGAAGGATAAATGCAACAGCTATGCAACCATCTCTGAATGACAGACCCATACATTCCCTGGTGTGTAGTGAGGTAGAAGTCTTAAGAGGGGCTTCAAAGACCTTGACTAACAATGTTCAGATGGCCCAGAACTTGAAAGGGCCACCCAGGTAAATAGGATCTTCCTTTGGAATTCTTGAGAATGTTCAGAAGTCCACCCAGAAAGTCTCCACAGCTAAGACAGTTTGGAAATGTCTATCCTGACACCTAACTAGACCAGAGCATAACAGAGTTGGAAGTGACCTTGATGGTCATCTAGTCCAACCCCCTGTTCAAGCAGGAGACCTTACACCATTCTAGACAAATGACTATCCAATTTCTTCTTAAAAGTCTCCAGTGATGGAACACCCACAACTTCTGGGGGCAAGTTGTTCCACTGATTAATTGTTCTCACTGTCAGGAAATTTCTCCTTAGTTCTAGGTTGCTTCTCTCCTTGATTAATTTCCACCCGTTGCTTCTTGTCCAACCTTGTTTTTCCCCAACTAGCATTTCCTAGTACCAAATCTCCTTGTATTGTCTGTTGATAGTTTTAGCCACAAGTTCCTTCTGGACTAAAAAATAAATAAAAATAATTTCAGAACTGTTTGTTATGTCTTTGTTTCCTTTTTAAAAAAATAATAATAATAATATAGGGTTGTGACAATTTGTCATTTTGCCACCCAGTGAGTAATAACTGGATGACTCCTTTTGGTAATTTGAAAGTGGTGTTTCTCCCCACCCCGGGAAAGGGTGTTGACAGCTGTCAGGATGGGAAGGAACAATTCTTTTCATATTAGGCAACTTGTAAATAAGTTTCTTTTCTTTTTATCCTTAAAAATAAATGAATAAATAACCATTTGTCTTGCAAAGTCCAGTTGTTGACCAGATGGGACCGAAATGAATATGTTCATGCCTTTAAAAAATAAGAGGGGAAAAAATAATAATATTGCTGTTTTTATAAAGTACTTGGTTCTTCATGTGAATATCTTGAAATTTGTTAAGGATACTGTCCTGTATTAAACCTGTAAAATAATATTTGTCTAAGTAGAGATTGAAAAAAAAAGGAAAAAAAATCTAAGGAGCCGATTCATGTCTGAAGATCTGTTGTATCTCAATAGCCGATTTGTTAATGATGTTGTACATTCAATAGAAGTTTTTGGGGAAGAAGGCATGGTGTCAGAGGGTTTGTATGTCTTTTGTGGTTGGCTCTGTATGTTGTCCCATGTGTGTAAGACCAGAATAAACTGCTTCTTTCATTCATTCCATTCTCCGCTGAGATGTTTATTTATTTTTTAACCAATATTCATCGGTGGACCTTTGATTCTCTGATTCTTCTCCCTACAACTTTTCAATGGCACTCCTCTAACAAAATAAAATTCAACGGTGAAAAAAGGAAGGTTCTACATTTAGGCAAGAAAAACCAAATGCACAGGTACAGGGTAGGTCTGTGATGGGGAACCTACAGCATGCATGCCAGAGGTGGCACGCAGAGCCCTCTCTATGGGCATGCCTGCCATTGCCAGCTGCTCTTCTGGTTTTCAGTGCTCTGGTGCACGCAAAGACCAGCACACCAGCTAGCTGCTCTTCAGTTTCTGATGCTCCGGTGCATGCACATGCACACATGTGCACATGCGTTCCGGTTTGGGCACTCTGTGCCAAAAAGTTTTGCCATCACTGTTATAGGTGGTACCTGGCGCAATAGTGGTGACTGTGAGAGGGATCTTGGAGTCCTAGTGGACAATCATTTAAATATGAGCCAGCATGTGCAGCCGCTGCCAAAAAAAGCCAACACAGTTCTAGGCTTCATCAACAGAAAGATAGAATTAAGATCAGGAGATGTGTTAATACCACTTTATAATGCCTTGGTAAGGTCATGCTTGGAATACAGCATCTAGTTTTGATCACCATGATGTAAAAAAGTTGTTGAGACTCTAGAAAGAGTGCAGAGAAGAGCAACAAAGGTGATTGGGGGACTGGAAGCTAAAACATATGAAGAACAGTTGCAGGAACTGGGTATGTCTAGTCTAGTGAAGAGAAGGACCAGGGGAGACATGATAGCAGTGTTCCAGTATCTCAGGGGCTGCCACAAAGAAGAGGGAGTCAAGCTATTCTACAAAGCACCTGAAGGCAGGACAAGAAGCAATGGGTGGAAACTAATCAAGGAGAGAAGCATCTTAGAACTAAGGAGATATTTCCAGACAGTTAGAACAATTAATCAGTGGAACAATTTGCCTCCAGAAGTTGTGAATGCTCCAACACTGGAAGATTTAAAAGGAGATTGGATAACCACTTGTCTGAAGTGGTATAGTGTTTCCTGTCTAAGCAAGGGGTTGGACTAGAAGACCTTGAAAGGGATCTTGGGGTCCTAGTGGACAATCATTTAAATATGAGCCAGCTGTGTGCTGCAGCTGCCAAAAAAGCCAACACAGTTCTAGGCTGCATCAACAGTGGGATAGAATCAAGATCAGGTGAAGTGTTAATATCACTTTACAATATCTTAGTGAGACCACACTTGGAATACTGCATCCAGTTTTGGTCGCCACCCTGTAAAAAAGATGTTGAAACTCTAGAAAGAGTGCAGAAAAGAGCAAGAAAGGTGATTTTGGCAGACAGTGCTGCTGGACACCGGAGAGGGTGAAATCTAGGCATTTTGGCCAGCAAGGTGCTGCAGGAGGCGGTTCAGGCTGAAAACGGGGCAGAGCGGGCCGTGTGCATCCTGTCTCCCTACCCCGCTCCTACCCCGTGCTGGCCCATGGAGGAGAACTACATTGCTGATCTGGCTCTCAAAGAAATCCAGTTTGACACCCTTGGGCTAGAGAATTCTGGGAGTTGAAATCCACAGAACTTAAAGTGGCCAGGTTGGAAAAACACTGGAGTACGTTACGTTTCACGGGTAGGCAAACACTATCTTATCTCTAGGGTAGGGTAGGAAGACTGAAAGCCACTTGTCTGGAATAGCATAGGGTTTCCTGCCTAAGCAGGGGATTGGACTAGAAGACCTCCAAGGTCCCTGCCATCTGTGTTCTGATTGATATTGATAAACTAGGTAAGGAGAAGCCATCGTAGTTACAACCACTTTTTTCCCAGAGATACCAAAACTCACTCAGTCAAATCAAATCTTTATCACAACCACAGACCAGCATAACGAAACCCATTGTCCATCAGTTAAGGAAGGGATTCATCCAAATAGATGACAGATTAACAGAGTTGGAAGGGACCTTCTAGGCAGGGGTGGGATTCAAAAATCCCAGCAACCAGTTGACTGCCCAGTTGCTGAGTGGGCGTGGCCATGGTGGGCGTGGCCATGGTGGGCATGGCCTCCAAGAACTTCCTGTTTTCAGCTTCTGGTGGGTCTCCAGAGCCTGTGGGAGGCTGTTTTTGCCCTCCCAAAGGTCTGGAGGCTTCCCCCGGGCCTTTGGGAGGGCAAAAACAGCCTCCCCTGGGCTCTGAAGGCCCACCAGAAGCCTGAAACTGGGCCATTTCCCGACTTCCAGAAGGCCCATTTTTCCCCCTCCCAGAGCCTTTGCATGGACCTTGCACTCACCTCCATCAAAAATGGGCTGCTTGGAGAGTCCTGGTAGGGGAGGGGAAGGGTGGGTGGAACCAGCTGGTCAGTTGAAATATCGGTTCGGCAAACGAGGTGTAACTTTAACATCCAGTTCGCCTAAACCGGTCAAAACCGGTAGAATTCCACCCCTGCTTCTAGGTCATCTAGTCCAACCCCTCACCCAAGCAGGAGACCCTACACCATTTCTGGCAGACAGCAGTCCAATATCTTCTTGAAAGCCTTCAGGGATGAAGTCACCACAACTTCTGAAGGCAACTTCTGTTCCAGGGGTGGGTTGTTCTGACTGTCGGAAAATTTCTCCTTATTTTCAGGTTGAATCTCTCCTTGTTCAGTTTCCATCCATTATGCCTTGTCTGGCTTTTGGGTGCTTTTGCAAATAGCTTGACCCCCTTCATTACAATTACAAATCATAAGGTCACAAAGCTGATCATTACCGGATGGGATCTGACTTTGTGACTTATTTTGCGATGGTGTTCAGCGAGCACATAAGTTGCCAAATGTATGCATTGGTCATTACATGAATGCAGAGGTTGTTAGCCAAACCCATTATTCGCGACGGGGAGTTTTTGCGAAAAACTGGAAGTAAGTGATAGTTTTCAGCGAAAACATCATAAATCACAATCGACATGCCTGCAGGATGTTGCAAAGGTGAGCCAGTTGCCAAGCACTCAAAATGCAATCATTTGATTGTGGCTGTGGGTTAGGTAGTCAGAACTTCAGAACCAAATCCATAGTAACTTTGAACAATCTCTCAACAACCTATTGCTTTGTTAGTTGCAAAGTTCGTGTCCGAGTCTGACCCATTGCGACCCCATGGACAACGTTCCTGCAGGCCTTCCTTTCCTCTCCCATCTTCTGGAGTCCATTTAAGCTTATGCCGACTGCTCCAGTGACTCCATCCGGCTACCTCATTCTCTGTCATCCTCTTCTTCTTTTGCCTTCAACCGTTCCCAGCATTAGGCTCTTCTCCAGTGAGTCCTTCTTTCTCATGAAGTGGCCAAAGCATTTGAGTTTCATCTTCAGGATCTGGCCTTCTAAAGAGAAATCAGGGTTGATCTCATCTAGGGACTCTCACAGGAGTCTTCTCCTCAAGCACCAGAGTTCAAAGGCCTCCATTCTTTGGAGCTCAGCCTTCCTTATGGTCCAACTTTCACAGCCATGCATTGCAACTGGGAAAACCATATCCTTGACTATACACACTTTTGTTGGCAGTAGGCTGCTGTCTAGATTTGCCATAGCTACGCTTCAGTACAGGCAGTCCTCGAACTTACAACATTTCTCCTAGTCACCTTTTGAAGATAGAATGGCACTGAAAAAAAGTGACTTATGGCCATTTTTCACCATTGCAGCATCCCCATTAGTCATAGGATTTAGGTTCAGATGCTTGGCAACTGACTCACATTTATGATGGTTGCAGTATCCATGGGGTCAGAGGATCCCCTTTTGGCGACCTCCTCCCGCCAAGTCAATGGGAAAACCAGATTCCTTTAATGACCGGGTGACTAATTTAACAATCGCAGTGAGTCGCTTATCAAACGTGGCAAGAAAAGTCATAAAATGGGGCAAAACTCACTTAATAACTCTCACTTAGCAACATCAATGTCAGACTCAATTGTGGTCATAAGTTGAGGAGTACCTGCACAGGTAGAGATCTCAGAACTGGGGCTCAGAGCATCGGATGAAAGCTCTTGTTTAAAGCTAAACGTTTTGGGGTACACGTCACTGTTCCAGTGAGTACCACGAGAACTGCATATAAACTATTTGGCAACTCTGAAAAGACCGACATGTTAACTCCTAATAAATCCTTTTTAAGTTTTGGAAGTTTGGCTCGAGACTCATGATTTAAATGGGGGGTAACTGCCGGAATCCTGACACTACTCTGACTTTCAGGTTTGAAGAACATTGTATGAATTTAATCTTGGCTGATTGGAAAAATGCCTTTAATAAGCAGATTCTAATACCTTCCATCTTACCTTTTCAAGGAGAAAATAGATAACCTTTTAAGTGCAGCATAAGATCAAAACTGTTGGCTGGAAATAAGGAAAACGGACTTGTGTCTAGTGCATTTTCAGAAAATCAGGATCCATAACCTGCAAGATAACAACTGTTTTTTTAAAAAACAATATAATGCCGTTAATAAGCAGATTCTAACACTTTCTGAGGGACCCGGTGGCTCAGTGGCTAAGACGCTGAGCTTGTCGATCAGAAAGGTTGGCAATTCAGCGGTTCGAATCCCTAGCGCTGTGTAACGGAGTGAGTTCCCATTCCTTGTCCCAGCTTCTGCCAACTAGCAGTTCGAAAGCATGTAAAAATGCAAGTAGAAAAATAGGGACCACTTTGGTGGGAAGCGTTTCGTGAGCCTTCAGCATTTAGTCATGCTGGCCATATGACCACGGAGATGTATTTGGACAGCGCTGGCTCTTTGGCTTTGTAACGGAGATGAGCACTGCCCCCTAGATCCGGAAACGACTAGCATGTATGTGAGAGGCGAACTTTTGCCTTACCCTTAATACTTTCTGACTTATCTTTTCAAGGAGAAAATAGAGAACATCTTAAGTGCAGTGTAAGATCAAAATTGTTGGCTGGAAATAAGGAAAATGAACTTGTATCTTGTGTGTTTTGAGAAAGATCAGGATCCATAACCTGAAAAGTTAACAACTGTTTGTTTGTTTTTAATAATATCAAGCTGATACACAAATGTTGCTTGAAAATACTCTCAAATCTTTATCATGCAAAATGTCTGCGGAAGCTTGGGGAGATCTTTCAGTTCAGCCTTGATATTTCTCTGCAGCTACTCACGCTTTCCCTCATACATTATTTTAATGAAGCCAACTGTCTTTGCAAGAGAAACATATAGATGATGGTGAAGGATTTCTATGTCATGTTACATTCATCTCCATTGGAAACACATTCATAATTGACCTTGAATTTAATCCTTTTGGTTACCATTCCTTTATTGTCAATTGAGAAAACTTGACATAAATGCAAGCAACAGATCTGTGCAATATGTAAATATTGCAGCCGTTGTGTCAAAAAGAAACAAAGCAATATTTTCCAAAGCTTAAAATATGACATCCAAATATCTGGCTTGTTATTTTGCAATGTGAGAAGTTTCATTTTACCACATACTTTCAGGAACTTCTTTTAATCTTTAAGGAATCTTCCCCAGACTATTTCCCCCTTCCTTCTTCTTCTTTGTTGACTCCTAGCTGGTTTAATTTCTGGGTTTCGAGGGAATAAGTGTTTTTTTTTCTAAATATCTTTCAACATCTCCAGGGGATGTCCAACTTTGGTAGCTTTAAGACTTGTGGACTTCAATGACTATGTGTCAGAATGGTTGAACAATTGGAAACTTCCAATCTCAACCAGCAAATGTTCTGTCTTACACACTGGCAACAAAAATCAGAAGACTAAATACAAACTGGGCGAATATGACCTCATAGATGACCCTCACTCTTTCAAAGACCTAGGAGTACTCATTTCAAAAGATCTAAGCCCCAGAGCTCACTGCAACAACATAGCCAAAAAGGCATTAAGTGTTGTTAATCAAATTTTGTGAAGCTTCTTCTCAAGTAACATTGAACTGCAAACCAGGGCATACAAAAACTTCGCCAGACCAATTCTTGAATACAGCTCATCTGCCTGAAATCCACACTGTATAACCAGGGGTGGGATTCAAATTTTTTAACAACCGGTTCTGTGGACATGGCTGGGTGGTCATGTTATTGGCTGGGTGTGGCCAACTCAATATCACTCACATCGAGGCACGCATCTCCTCGCCTGGCCTCTCATGATTGTGGGGATGCTGCAACAGTCGTAAGTGTGAAAAATGGTCATAAGTCACTTTTTTCAGTGTCACTGTAACTTTGAATGGTCACTCCACACAAGTAAAGTACCAGCAAAGGAGGGGAAAATAACTCCAGAGAAGTTCCTGAGACAGGAAGTCTAGTCCTGCCAAGAAATAAGGGTTAACAGAGAGGCAGTTTCTATAAGCAACACCAGAATGTTTCCTTCCTGCCTTCCTTACAGGATTAGGCCAGTAATTTCTTCTAACAACCGGTTCTCCGAACTGCTTAGAATGTTAACAACCAGTTCTAGAGAATAGGTGAGAACCTGTAGAATCCCACCCCTGTGTATAACGGATGTTGATACAATTGAGCGAGTCCAGAGGTATTTCACGAGAAGAGTACTCCACTCCTCTGCTCGTAATAGAATACCTTATGCTACCAGGCTTGAAATTTTGGACCTGCACAACCTTGACAGTGGGAACAATCAACCAATGGAACAGAAGTTGCCCTCGGAAGTTGTGGGAGCACCATCAGTTGAGACTTTCAAGAAGAGATTGGACTGCCATTTGTCAGAAATGGTGTAGGGTGTCCCGCTTGGGTGGGGGGTTGGACTAGATGACCTACAAGGTCCCTTCCAACTCTGATTATCTGTATCTGTATCTGTATCTGTAGAACTACGCCACCCACAGTCTGATCTAAGCTTAGTACACAAAATTGTCTGCTATAACATCCTACCTGTCAATGACTACTTCAGCTTCCACCACAACAACACATGGGCAAACAATAGGTACAAACTCAAAGTAAACTGCTCCAAACTCAATTGCAGAAAGTAAGACTTCAGCAACAGAGTGGTCAACGCCTGGAACTCACTACCTGACTGTCGTTACATCCTCAAACCCCCCCCCCCCCCAAAAAAAAACTTTAGCCTTAAACTGTCTACCATGGACCTCACTCCATTCCTAAGAGGCCTGTAAGGGGGTGTGCATAAGTGCACCAGCATGCCATCCCTGTCCTACTGTTCCCATTTATCAATTTATTTGTACTCATTTAACAGATAACAGATAGATAACAGATCATCAGAGTTGGAAGGG
>NW_020716984.1:349458-397982 GCF_900518725.1 Notechis scutatus | reverse complement strand
CAGCACTGATGAGGTTACCCAGTCCGGCAGCGAGACGTCTGCCAGGAAACCAGCCCGCCCAAGCGAGCGCAGCAGCCCCTCCGTTCCTCGGCCTGCTCTCCTTCCGGCCCTTCCTCCAGCCCACCAAAAACAGCCTTGGGGATCTGACAAAATCATTTGGTGATCTCGGAGATCAAACGGCGATTTTTGAAACTCGGCTCCCTTTTTCACGCCTCTCCCCACCAGCACAGCACAGCGAAGCCTCATCACTTCCCGGCCTCTGCCACTAGGGGTCAGGCGCCGACGCTCTGAGCGGAATGCCGTACGGCCATTCAAGCGCCGCCCGGCCGGTTGAGCGCGCAGGAACCGGAAGCGGGGGAAAAGCAGGCTTCCGGTTCCGGCCGGGTAGAAATGGCGCCCCTTGGGCGCTACGTCCTGATCTTCGGCGGCTTCGCTGCTGCGGTGGGCCTGACCCTCTACCCCATCTTCTTTTACCCCATGAGCCACCTGGGGGACTACAGTAAGGGAGGCCTTTCCTTGTGGGGGTGGAAGGGAAGGGGACGCTATAGGTCGAAGCCTTGAGGGGAGGTCAGAGCTGGACTATTGGGCTTAGAAGAGCGGTTGGGACTAGTTTGCTCCCCCCCCCCCCAAATCCTCTAAAGTCAGTTGAGAGGGCAGCCTCAAGACACGGCCCTCTCCTTTTAAGAAAACAAACAAACTGGTGGTATTATGAGGTATTTTATTTATTTATTGAGACCAGAGGTCTCCAAACTATGCTGGCTGAGGAACTGTGGGAGTTGGAAGTCCTCAAGTCTTAAAGTTGCCAAGTTTGGGGACCCCCTGATTTAGAATATGGCATCTATAGGGGTGATGAATTCAATCAATAAAAGTTCTGAGTAAGGTTCAATTGTTATCATTGAGTACTATGCTATTAGGTGAATATATAGGGACATGGACTTGTGTATATAAGTTTGCATAAGCAAAATCTTAGCCTGGTCAGCAACAAAGTCTGATGGGAAATAAGAGCCAGATGCAACGTAGGAAAGATGGAAGAACAAAGTAAAAGCGTTCAAGAGTAAATTAAAAAAAATAAGAAAAAATTGCATAGAATGGTGGTTGGGTTCTGGTCTGAGAGCAGGAAACAAATACAGGATAAGAAATAGCTGTTGTGAGACTTAGCCTTAAACGCCACCATTTAACATATTCATGAATATTGAGTAGTAAGTCAACTAAGTGTGCATTTTACCTACTTATGTATTTTATATTTATTAGAAAAGACACAAAGTATAAATCGAGCCGGCATTATCCAAGAAGATGTACAGCCTCCAGGTATATCTCTAAATTACTAATTGAGGTGTGTCTGTTATGTTATGGTTTAAATAAATATCCCCAAACTGATAAGCAGTGGAGTTTAATTTGGAATCCAGCCTGAAGATACGGGATACATTTTTAAGTTGATAGTTTCTACTTGGTTGAGTCATTCTTCTGCTGCTTAGAAAATTGCTCCGACTGTGCGCTATTTGTCACGTCCATGTATTTTACTCCTGCTCAATTTTGAAAATATAAATTGGAAAACAGAGGCAGTTTGGACCTTAGTTTATGCCTCTTTTGTTGAAAAGAAGGAAAACATGTAAATACTCCTGTGCTCTATATTAAGATACCTCCTTTGAGACACAGCTGTTATTTGTTTCCCTGAAAAGCTCTCCCAGAGCACATAGTATTTCTTCATATTGTTCAAGGGACAGATTGTCTCAAGCTGTTTGTCAGCAATGGCTGTCCTCTACAAAAGCAACACTCACTCTCTCACACTACCATCACTATTTTGTGAGTACTTCATTTGGAGACAGAGTCCTCAAACAGGTGGCAGCTGTTTAACTTCAGGTTCTCTTGGGTGAGACAGATCAATTGAATTCTCATAAAATATTTGCCCATAATTAATTCAATTTGTTTATTCAGTCCAGTTTTCTGGTTTTGCATAATACGTTGCACTTCAACGATCAGCTTTGTATAGGACATTAGCCTAAAACATGCCTAATTTATAGTCTAGCACACTCCAAAGTCACAACACTTGAATCGTGTTTGATTGGTAAACTAGTAAATTATAAAAAAACATTTTAGCATGGGTCAGTCTGATTTTATTACATAAAACACTTAGCTTTTTAAAATAAGTGAAAGAATTGACTCTGCAACTATCAGAATGAGTTCCTGTAATGGAGTCTTGCAGATAAAGATGCCCATGAGTGAGAGATTAGTAATGTTTTTTACTACTTACTTTTGTTTCTAAATACAGGCTGTCCTCAACTTATGACCACAGTTGAGCCCAACATTTCTGTTGTTAATTGAAATATTTGTTAAGTGAGTTTTGCCCTATTTTATGACCTTCCTTGCCACATTTCTTAATTTGTTGGTAACACAGTTGTTAAGTGAATCTGGCTTCCCACTGACTTTGCTTGTCAGAAGGTCAGAAAAGTGTGTAATGACCCAGGGCATGACACAAAAGCAACAAAGTCACAAAAGTAGATAAAGTCCCTTTAATTCCTCCAATTTGGCGCCCAATGTCCAGTTATCATCGGCTGGAGAAAAAACTCTCAAGAACAGTTTTCAAAGGGAAGAAATTCAGTCTGAACCCGAAGTGCATATAAATGATAAATAAAAAAACCAACACAAACCACGCTGCAGCAATTAACAAGACAAGGCAGGATAAGGAATTGCAGACTTCAAAAGATAACGAAACACACACAGTTGGGAGGACACCAGAACCCAGATAAAACTTGACAAAGATAATGCATTCTTTGCTTCCAGCAAGGCTCTGCGTGCAAACACCCTTTTTATCCTGTTTTCCCAGCTGCAGCTAATGAAGGGAATCAGGGCCTTTTTCTCCCCTGTAACCCAAGTTGCTTCCTTATCCATTCCTCCCTGCGTGCCCTAGGATGAAGAGGAGGTGGGCCTTGGCCTTCCTCTGAATGCCCAGCCGGATTGTGCCCTTCCCCAGTTTCCTCCACAGCCACTGGAGCCACACTCCCACTCGCTGTCAGCTGTTCGAACTCCCCCTCGGAATCAGACTCCAACAGGGGCATGACAAAGGGAATCACATGATCCTGGGATACTGCAACAGTCATAAATATGAGTCAATTGCCAAGTGTCTGAATTTTGATCATGGGACCATGGTGGTCATAAGTGTGAAAACTGATCATAACTCACTTTACTCAGTACTGTTGTAACTTTGAATGTTCACTAAGCGAACTATTGTAAGTCAAGGACTATCTGTATGATATATAGGCAAACTGCCTAAAGGTTTTGGGGAAAATTGGAAGAAAATATATCTCAAGGGTGATGATCAGTACGCAGCATACTTTCTTTGGAAGATGGGATGCAGGCAATGTCGTACAGCTAGCAATCATCCCCCAGGGTTGTGTGGTCAGAGATCAGCAGTTGGCATGTATTTAGGATGGCGTGATCCACTTAACAACTGTGGCAAATAGGTCATAAAATCAGTTGCAACTAACTTAGGCCCCTTGCTTATTAAAGGAAATTCTGATCCCAATTATGATTGTAAATCGAGGATTTCCTGTAGCAAGAATGAATGTAAGAGCAATAGGAGGTTTATTAACAATGTGGGAAAGAAATGACGGTGACCATATTAAGGGAAATGTAGTGTGGAAATCCAGATTTTTGTTGTACAACTGTATCAGCACAAAGATGTGCATTTTTTTACCAGGTCACTTATTTTTGTATTTAGGGTATGGTCATTGAGATTTTAGTTATATGGAAAGAGTGGGGAATGAATTATAAAATAATTGTATGAAGAAAGAGAAGAGTGAATAGGTGGAGAGGAGGTACAAGACAGGAAGTCATGATTAGTGGAATTGACAAAAATCTTCAAATGAAACAAGTGAGAAGCTTAAAGAACAAAATAATGTGCGATGTGGATATAGTCAAAGCAAGGATGATTTTCAAGATAGAAAGGCATGTGTTAATAACTAGATTTAATTGTATTTTCTCCTTCATGCTTTTAGTTCCTCCTCCTTGCAGTTTCTTATTCCCTTTCTGTAATTCTGTAGGGTACCTTTGTGAAATCCTTCCACTATGTGATATTATCCAGCTCTTTTCCTTGTCAGCTAAATTACTGAAATTGTGTTTGCACAAATTAGCCAACCACATTTTTCTTGGTTCGTTGTGCAAGCTCAGCCTATCTAATTAGTTTTGTGGCTTACGAGGCCATGTAAATCCAGAACATTTGGGTTAATGCAGGAAAGTTATTAAATCCCCTATTGGTGAGGATGATTAGTGAACTCAGCTGTATGAAATCCATTTTAGTGGGTTGGATACAGGCCAGTAAGTAAAATATTCCAAGAAATAGAAGTGCTATGCTGAACTGATTTTCCCTGTGTGAAGAATTAGGATTCATCCAGCCACACAGTGGTTTGTACTAATCAACAAAGCAGATTTTAAGTTTTTTTTTTCCTCTTGCATTTAACTTTGAAATAGACGCCCTAGTGTAGACAAACAATACTATTCCTCTATTCCTAGGCAGGGAAAACCTGGTCAGAGTTATCCACGCTCTAGTTATATCCTGATTCAATTGCTTCAAAGTGTTATAAAGCAAGTAAGTATTTTGGCACTTAAATTATGAGCTCAACCTATTTGTATTTTACAATGCATTATTGCCGTTTTTAGGACTACTGGCTTTGTTTTTGAGTGTTCACAGTGCTAATTTAGATACTTACAAAACTATGCACTTCTTTAACAAAATACCTTCTCTATTCTACTGATAACTCAGTTACTTTCCCTTTTGAGATGAAATAGAGGGAGGGGGAGGATTTTAGTTACTACAGCCTAGTTAGGAAATAACACATTAACAAAGTTTATCGGTGTTGTTACTGATTGGACTCATTGTCTACAACCAACATTTGTGAGGATTCAAATCTATTAAATAAAACTAAAAAGTAGGTCTCTGTAGGTTAACCAAGTTCCCCTGAAGTCTCTTTTTCACCATATTTTGTCCCTCGTTCATTTATTAAGTAACTATTTGAGAAACTAGTATGTGCATTAGTGTTCCAAGTTACTGATTACTGCCGGCTAATTTTTTTTCCTGCTACAATCCTAAACATGCTTTTTGGATAATGAGTTTATTGCTAGGTTTATTTCCTGGGAAATGTCGTTTTATATTTTAGCTTTTAGCTTTGGTATTTATATTTATATATTGTTCATTGTTAGTTATTTAAATTATTGTATATTGTACATCCTCCCAGAATCACATTGTCAGAGTGAGGCAGCC
Source organism: Notechis scutatus (assembly GCF_900518725.1). The sequence goes on along the minus strand of NW_020716984.1, from coordinate 392,725 downwards.
TGTAAATCTCGAAATAAATGAGTTAGATTTAAGAGTGGAATTTCTTTCTGAGAAAATCTGTTTAAATTACTCAAATGAATAGTTGTTATTTCTTCTACTACTCTTTTCCCACAGCATTTTGTCTCGGAGACAGTTGTGTTCCCCAACCCTCCTCCTGTATTTGATGCTCATTTCTCAAAACAGTTACATCTAGCCTGAGTTATTATACAGTGTATCGTTCAGCAAGAACTATGGACAATCTTACTTGATCAGTTGATGAAAATTTAACAAAGAGAAACGCTAACCGGAGTCTTAGATTGCCCTCATAGGAAAACTACATATTCTAATGTAAATGATGTAGGGACATCATTTCTGAGTCACTCTCACCTGAGACTAATTTTCCAATTTTAAATAAGAGATCTGACTGTTTTTTTGGTGGGAGGGGGCACAGTGCTTGTTTTGTTATTTAAATTATAATAGTTGTGGAGGTTTTCCCCTTGATGTACACATGCTTACAACTGGAAACGATCTTGCACTGATACCGATATTAAAAGGAATCATTCTAAATGCTCTAATCGTATGTTTACCTATAGGATTAAAAGTGTGGTCTGATCCATTTGGAAGAAAATAAAAACCTCTCTCTGGGTGAGAGCTTGAAGAAGCGTGGATCTCCGCTTTTGCCATCCATGATACTCCAAGTCCTTTCTGACAACTGAAATAATGTAGAAAAAGGGTTTGGCATGTTGGCTTGCATTCATGCGTATAGACTCGTAGTAGTTGCTAATTTTCAAACATTAAGATTGTCTATGATTTTGATGACATAGCAAAGAGAATTGTACAGAATGATTTTGTTGAGAAAATGGAATAATTGTGTTTTTCTTTATTGAAAGAATAAATGTTATTTTGATCTGCACAGATTATGCAGCTGATGTCTGCATAAAATATGCTAATAATAAAGTATATTCTATAAAAATACATGGTTCTGAAATTGTGAGAAAAGAGCCTTTTTATAATAATCTACTACAAGATACAGTGCTCAGTGTTTTAGCTGTCCTTTAAATGAAAAGGTGAACTGATAATAGAGCCACGGTAGCACAGTGGTTAGAATGCAGTACTGCAGGCTACTTCTGCTGACTGTTGGCTGCCTGCAATTTGGCAGTTCAAATCTCACCAGGCTCTCAAGGTTGACTCAGCCTTCCACCCTTCTGAAGTGGGAAAAACGAGAACCCAGATTGTTGGGGGCAATACGCCGACTCTGTAAACCGCTTAGAGAGGTAGATGCTGTAAAGCACTATAAAGTGGTATATCAGTCTTAAGTGCTATTGTTATAATAACAGTAGTTATTTCTGAAAAAGATACCCCAATAAACATAATTTCAGGCTTCAAGAAGAGATGATTTTTAAAGTTATATACTGTTTTTCTTGATTTGAAACTTCTAAATAGTTTCTGTGTTTCAATTGTCACCAAGTTGGCTTTGAGACATAAGTGTAGAAAATCGCCTGCCTGTATTCTGACAGGTCCTTTTCTAGCATCGAGATAATAATGCCTAGTTTTGATTTCCTGCACCGATATTGACCAGATAAAACCAGGCAGGTATGTATAGCAATAGCACTTAGACATAGCACCCCATAGTGCTTTACGGCTCTCTCTAAGCGGTTTACAGAGTCAGCATACTGCCCCTAACAATCTGGACCCTCATTTTACTGACCTCGGAAGGATGGAAGGTTTGAGTCAACCTTGTGCTACTCAGAATCGAACTCCTGGCAGTGGGCAGAGTCAGCCTGCAATATTGCTCCATGTCTATTGTGACACACTTTTTTTCCAATATCACAGGCATATAAAATGTGTACAGCAGAAATTCACAAACATTCAAACATTATGTGCTATCAAAGTACAGAAATAATCTTTTGCTTAAGGGTGTGAAATTACCTATATTTCAAAATATTTAATAGGCTGCTTTGCCTTCTTGGTCATTATGTTTAAACAGTACTATAGGTAATGATACTTAACAGACGTATAAAGTTGAACAAGATGATTGTTGGTCTAGTCAACTTGAAGCCAAGTGAAACCACATTTATGAGATATCATTCTTGATGTTTTTCAGAATTCTGTGTGAGTCTGAAAAGTTACTTTTTAAAAAAAAAATCACATCACCTTTAATGAACCATCTCATTAATGCAGCTGCAACTTTGTTCATATATTGAGGCAGGAAAAGCAACAGGCAGCTAGAGAGATGCTGCTGTTATATAAGAGAGAGAGCACGCTTGAAAACATGCAGAACCCTTAGACTAGGGGTCCCCAAGTAGATTTCAACTCCCAGAATTCCTCAGCCAGCTATGCTGGCTGGAGAATTCTGGGAGTTGAAGTCCACAAACCTTAAAGTTACCAAGTTTGGGGACCTCTCTGCCTTAGACATTTCTTCTTCCCAATAAGAATATTATCCTTTCAAATGAGCTTAACAAAATAAAAATGCAATAACTCAAGAATGGTAAAATAGTAAAACTGGATCCAAGAACTAATAAAATATAAATTATTAACTGCAGTCATTCCAATTATCCATAGGTCTTATAAGCCAGGTTGGTTTTTAGCAGCTTCTGTTTTTGCAGTTTTCATTATCCAAATAACTGAAGATATGGAAAGAAAAAAATGGAACTATAATAATGCAGGTTTTCAAAATTTGTGTTAAGGGATATAAATATAATTGTGTTTTTTCAGGGACTTATTTTAAAACAAATCCTTTGACATACGGTAGGAATAGAAGAAGCTATAGTTTGCTTGAAAATGCCATTTATGTCTCAGGTTTATTCATCCTTTTTTTTCTCTTGGTGATGATAAAACATACTAAGCGTTGAACATCTGAGAAGGAGTAGAACAATCATAACTGCTCTGTAGAAATATCTACCATATCTTCTGAACTTGAAAGATGGACATGTTGATTTGCTGGAGATGAAAGCTAATAAAAGATGCTTGTGATTTACAATTCAAATAAAAAGGTGTCACATACATTTTGTATCCTTTTCTTGATAGAAAGGAGTGTACTAATAAAGGAGAATATTTGCAGCACAGGGTTGACATGAGGGGCCCTTGGTGCTGTCTCAATTTACTTGTTCACTGATGATGTTACCTAGTTTGGCTAATGAAACGTCTGCAAGAAACCAAGGACCCCTCAGAAATGGAGTTCAACATAAGTCGATAACATTCAACAAAGTTCACAGACAGAATCTTTGCTGAGCTATAGCAAGAAGCTTTTATTTCCATATGACTGAGTCTGCAGCAACATGACAAGAATATAGAAATGATTTAGACAAGCTTCCATTAATAAAAGTTTCATAGGAAATAACAGTTCGCTGGAGAGATACAATTGAGATCGTTTATTAAAACAATCTTCAATTGCTGAGTCAAGAAAGAATCATTTCCTAGTATTCTGTCCAAGGGATAAAACAAACATGTTTGGCCTCTTATCTGTTCGGTTTCACAGAAAATGAACTTGTCTTTTGTTTGCTTTGATCCTTGAAATTGCTTGTAGTTTTCTTTTTCTCCAGTTGTACTCTGGCAATGATCAACCACCTAATCTTCTGGATTCAGGCAGACATCAGTTATCCCAGTATATAGACGGATGTAAAGAAAAAGAAACTGATTTCAGCTCCTCCCGAAATGTGCAATGACTTTTGAGATACAATAAAGTGACAATTCATTAGGCTGGTGCTGTACTGCTTTTTTGGGAATTAAAACAGACTATGAATAACAGAGTTGGAAGTCACAAGCAAGAGACCCGTGTTGGCGAACCTATGGCAGGCAGGGCCACTTCTGCCAGAACGCGAGAGGGCACCCGGAAGAGCCCCACTGCACACACACGGCCGCACGACAGCTGATTGTCAGGTATCTGGCGTGCATGGGTGGGGGTGCACGCGAGACGTGCGCATGCGCAGAGACGCGTGGGGAGGGGCCCAGCACGCATTGCCTTCTGGGTGCTGGCACACATACACAAGCGCGCACGCAATTTTCAGCACGGGAGCCGAAAAAAGTTAGCCACCACTGCCCTATACCATTCTGGACAAATACTGTTTTCCCAAAAGTAAGACCCAATCAGAAAATAAACCCTTACATTATTTTTTTTTCCACAGGATGCTTGTAACATAAACACTACCCCCCAAAATAAGCCACCGTTAAGATTGTGTGCCAGGCGAACACATTTAGTACCGTATTTCCCGGAAAATAAGACCTAACCGGAAAATAAGCCCAAATGCGCCTTTTGGAACAAAAATTAATATAAGACCCGATCTTATTTTTGGAGAAACAAGTAGCTGTCCAGTCTCCTCTTAAAAGTTTCCAGGGATGGAGCACCCACAACTTTTGAAGTCAATCAGTTCCATGGGTTAATTGGTCTATCTCCGTAGTTCTAGGTTGCTTTTCTCTTGGATTAGTTTCCATCCATTGCTGCTTCTGCCTTCTAGTGTTTTGGAGAATAACTTGACTCCCTCTTCTTTGTGGCAGCCCTTGAAATATTGGAACACTGCTATCATGTCTCCCCTAGTCCTTAATTTTACTAAACTAGACATACCTGATTCCTGTAACTGTTCTTCATATGTTTTAGCCTCCAATCATATTTGTTGCTCTTCTTTCCAGAGTCTCAACATCTTTTTTATATTGTGGCAACCAAAATTCCATGCAATATTCCAGGTGTAGTCTTACCAAGGCATTATAACATATTAACACTTCACATGATCTTGAGTCTATCCTATGAAACATGATACCAACACATATACATACATATGATAAGTAGGTATATCATAATATACAGGATGTATATGATATATGAGTTCTTTCAGGGCTTGAGATTAAGGATTCCTTGCTTTGACTGGTTAAGTTTCAGACAGAATAACAGAGTTGGAAGGGACCTGGTAGGTCATCTAGTCCAACCTAGCACAAGCAGGAGACCCTACACCATTTCTGACAAATGGCAATCCAATCTCTTCTTGAAAATCTCAAGTGATGACACTCCCACAACTTCCGAAGGCAACTTCTGTTCTATTGGTTGATTGTTCTCACTGTCAGAAAGTTTCTCCTTATTTCCAGGTTGAATCTCTCCTTGTTCAGTTTCCATCCATTATTCTTTGTTTGACCTTCGGGTGCTTTAGAAAATAGTTCGAGCCCTTCCTCCTCTCTGTGGCAGCCCCTCAAATATTGGAAGACTGCTTTCATGTCTACCCTGGTCCTCTTCACTAGACTAGTAACAGATAACCTCCACAGTAGACTGTAGCTGTACATATAAACATCTGTATCTGGTAAAACCTTTGCACATCTATTTCAGAGCTCTCCAAAACCATCAGATTTAAATAAATGAAGGAATCTCTTGTTACTTTACCTGCAGCAGTATTTTTCATCCCAGCACATGGGGTGTGATGACCCGGGGCGTGGCACAAAAATATCAAAGGCACAAAAGTAGATAAATTCCCTTTAATACCTCCAACTTGGCCCCGATGTCCAGTTATCCTCGGCTGGAGATCCAACTCTTCCAAAAACAGTCTGCAAAGGGAAGAAATGCAGTCCGAACCCAAAGTACAGATAAATTAGGTATAAAAAAACCCAACACAAACCACGCTGAAGTAATTAACACGACAGGCCAGGATAATAAATTAATAAATGATAACGAAGCACACACAGTTGGGAGGACGCCAAAACCCAGATAAGCCTCAACGAAGATAATGTACGTTTTGCTTCCAGCAAGGTGGTGTATGCAAACGCTCCACTTATATCCTGTTCTCCCAGCTACAATTAATGAAAGGGATCAGGGCCTTTTTCTCTCCCATAAGCCACGTTGCTCCCTTCTCCGTTCCTTCTTGCGTGCCCTAGGATGAAGAGGGGATGGCCCTGGGTCTTCCTCTGAATGCCCAGCCAGATTGTGCCCTTCCCCTGTTTCTTCCACAGCCACCGGAGCCACACTCCCACTCCCTGTCAGCTGCTCAATCTCCCCCTCAGAATCAGACTCCAACAAGGGCATGACACAGGGGCTTCACCGATTGTCAACAATAAATTTGCCTCATTTATTGTAATTGGCCCAAAGGAAGTTGAATTACTCATTTTTCTCCCCTGATGCTTTCAGAAAGCTGAATTCCCTTCTTACTGGAAATGTGGTACAGCTAGTCCTCGACTTAACTACGACAACTGAGCCCAAAATTTACATTGTTGTGTAAGACCTGCGTTAAAAGCGAGTGTTGTCCCACTTTACGACCCTTATCACCTCAGTTGCTCAGTGAATCCCTGCGGTTGATAAGTTAGCAAACTTGTGAAGTGAATCCCTTGACTTTGCTTGTCCGAAGGTCACACATGGGGAGTCACGTGACCTTGGGACACAGCAAGGGTCATAAATCTGAATCAGTGGCCACGTCCCTGAATTTTGAGATCACATGATCATGAAGAGGCCAGCAAGGTTGTAGCTGTAAAAAACAAGTCACTTTTTCCAGTGCCGTTGAAACTTGGAACGGTCACTAAACGAAATGTAAATTGAGAATTACCTGTTACAGTATTCAGATGGCAGTGCAGTAAAGGTGAAGAAGGTTCCCCTCACACACACATGCTAGTCGTTCCCGGCTCTAGGGGGCAGTGCTCATCTCCGTTACAAAGCCGAGGAGCCAGCGCTATCCGGAGACGTCTCCGTGGTGATGTGGCTGGCATGACTAAACACCGAAGGCGCATGGAACGCTGTTACCTCCCCACCAAAGGTGGTCCCTATTTTTCCACTTGCATTTTTACATACTTTCGAATTGCTAGGTTGGTAGAATCTGCTGAGACAAGTAATGGGAGCTCACTTCATTACACAGCGCTAGGGATTCGAACCGCCGAACTGCTGACCTTTCTGATCGACAAGCTCAGCATCTTGGCCACTGAGCCATCACATCCCCTGTAGAGTGCAGTAAAGTGTCATTATTACTATTGAGTGCTATTCCTTTTTTTGTCCACTACATAGAGCACTCCAGCCTTTTCTCAGATTAGATAGAATAGAATAGAGCTGGAAGAGGTCTTAGAGGTCTTCCAGTCAGTGGTGGGATTCAAATTTTTTTACTACCGGTTCTGTGGGCATGGCTTGGTGGGTGTTGCAGGGGAAGGATACTGCACAATCCCCATTCCCTCCCCACCCCACTAACCTGCTTTCCAGCTCCGTTCTCCTGTGCAGGCCAACCAAAGGAGACCCAGCCAATCAGCTGAGACTTGGGAGGCAGAGAAGAGATGGGGGCGGGGCCTGTCAGAGGTGGGATTTGCCGGTTCTCCAAACTACTCAAAATGTCTGCTACCGGTTCTCCAGAACTGGTCAGAACCTGCTGAATTACCACCTCCGATGAGGGCTCTTCAACCTTGGCAACTTTAAGACTTGTGAACTTCAACTCCCAGAATTCCTCAACCAGCTTTGCTGACTGAGGAATTCTGGGAGTTGAAGTTCACAAGTCTTAAAGTTGCCAAGGTTGGAGACCCCTGCTCTACATTGTTCCTGAATAATCAGGTGCCTGGGACAGAGGAGCTCCGTGTAAAGCAGGAGAAGGCCTGCTAACGTGAAGGCTGTATACAGGTAGTCGTCACGTTACGACCGTTTGCTTAGTGACCGAAGTTTCAACGGTGCTGACAAAAGTGACTCGTGACTGTTTTTCACACTTACGACCATTGCAATTTTCCCTTGGTTGCGTGATTTACATTGCAATGCTTGACAACGGACTCCCATTTATTTTATTTTATTTTCCAATTCTAGAACTGGTCAGAACCTGCTGAAAACCACCTCAGCTAGTAGTCCTCCTGCACCATGGCGGGGGGGGGCATTATTCCCTCCCCCGGCTCCGGAGGCTTTCCTCAAGCCTCTGAGAGAGAGAAAATGGCCTCCCCGCGCTCCAGAGGCTCTTTGGAAACCGGAAACAGGCCCATTTGCGGCCTTCCTGAACTTCCGGGAGGCCATTTTTCACCCTCCCTGAGCCTCCGTGCGCCCCCTGCACTTACCTGCATCCAAAACGGGCCGTGTGGGGACTCCTGGGAGGGGCGGGGTGGGCGGGGCCAGGTAGGAGTGGGATTTGGGGGGGTTTTCAAACTGCACAGAATCTTAGCTTGGGTTTCTCCCGAACCCCTGCGAACCCCCAGCATCCCACCCTTGGACTCAGGAACTGCATATCGCAAAGAACATCAGAAAGAATTTAAGGATGTTAAAGCCACTAATGAAAACAGTTCGTCGCTATTGCACAACGCAGGTTTTCCTTTGTTTTCTCCAGAAGAGAAGCCTCCACTGTTTTTGCAGAAATTTGCAGGCCACCAAGAACGACTGCTTTGAAAAATAATCTGGCTCAGAAGTAGCATTCTTTCAGTTCCTTCTGAAAGTTTATTTAAAAGAAAAAAAGAAACGAAAACCCCAACAAACTCTGGATAGGAAAATAGAAACAAGCAGCCAAAAGTTTTGGCATTTACTTGTGTGAGTCAGAACCCCCAAAATATACAAAGCAAATGAGCGGTTTAGAAATGACCACAAGGCTTTCCTAAATGAATCATCCGAAAACAAATAAAGCTAAAAAAAATCTAAGGAAAGCAAACTTGATTGTGCATGGCCACGAATTCAGCACCTATCGGTGTGGCAGCTGTGTGTTGTCAGCTTTGAATGAAAAAAGATAAAACCAGTTGATTTTGTGGTTTACAGCAAGAAAGGACTTCGGTCAGAATTATACCCCATCTCTATTGGGAGTGAAATTAGAAGAAGAGCATGTTAAAGAAACAATGATGGGGAAAAATTTTGGATATGGGATAGATTTGGATAAATGGCAGAAACTGTGGACAAGAAATTATAAACTAACAATGTCAGCGGCTTACAAAGAGAATTTGCATAAGATGTTTTACAGGTGGCACTTACCCCCATCAAGAACAGCAAAGATGTTTAAAGACAAATCGCCGAAGTGTTGGAAATGTCGTCAGATACCTGGATCATATTACTGGACTAGAATATACGTGTAGTTGGAAAAAATGATAAAACAACACATAGAATTAAAAAGCAGAGATATTTTTATTGGGAATTATGCCTGAAGGTTATAATAGAGAGATAACATATTTTAATTATTAATGTATTAACAGCAGCTAGAATTGTATTTGCACAAAATTGGAAAAATGAGAAAATTCCGACAGAGCAGGAAACAATTAAGAAAATAATGGAATGTGTGGAAATGATTAGATTAACAATGGCAATGAGAGAACAGGAGGAAAAAGTACTATAAAATTTGGGATTTATTTTATGAATAGTTAGATAGAAAAATAAGAAATTGAAATATGTAGTATTAGTAACAATATACTATAATTGATTAATCTTGAATGAGTAAGAGAATGGATATAATTTAGCAAGAATGAGATGTGTTTTTAAAAAATAAAAATTATAATGTCAATGATAATATAATAATTGAATAATATGATATAAAATATTGTTTAGAATGGTTTATAAAGATGATTAAGTGAGAAATGTACAATAATATTACTATGTGTGCAAGATATATGTACCCAATATGTAAAATTGAAAGATGGTTTTATTTGTTGTCTTTGTTGTTAAAATAAAAAAACTTTAAAAAAGAAATAATTATACCCCACCTTTATTTTTTTTTAAGAGTGGTGGGTTCTCATGTTAGTTTCTCCATGTTTGTAATCCTTGACTTACAACCAGAATCGAGCCCAACCTCAATTCTGGTTGATTTCAAAAGTGAAACATTTGTTAAGTGAGGTCTGTATCTGTATTTTTTATTGTTCTGGAGCTTGCAAGGAAGGTACCAAATATTACTCCCACCCCTTCACTAGAGGTGCCCAAATATGTCTGTAGTTTTATGGATCTCCAACAGTATAGTTTTGTTCAATTCACCTATAAAAGAGACGATTTGAGCTGGCTTTATTTTGTCAAGAAGTAATGGATGGAAACTAATCCAGGAGAGAGAGGTCTTTTTGAGTTCCATACTTTTACAATCTGAGAAGGGCACATTTAATCAGCTAAACATTTTTATACTTTAAAACAGCAGTCGCCAACCGGTGAGCTACGGCCCACTGGTGGTCCGTGAGAAAATGTTGGTGGTCCGCAGAGAAATATCACCCCCAGAGCACCCCCTAAAGCAATTAAGCCAAGTTGCACGGGAACACAAGGCTGCGCCGCCCACATGGCCGGCCCGCGGGAACACAAGGCTTGCGTCAGAACAAGAAGAGGTAGTGAGGGGAGGGGGGAAAGGGTGGATGGGGGGGAACTTGCCTGGCTACCAAGCTGTTTTTTTCTGCTTCTTTCTTCTTCTAAGCAGATTAGGAATGTGGCTGCCTTGGAGGGTGTGTGGGGGGGAGATATCTGTGTTAGATGGGATCTCTCTCCCTCCCAAACAGAGCTCAAAAGCAGGAATGTGGCTGCCTTGGAGGTGGTGGGATGTGTGAGGGATCTGTGTGCGTGTGTGTGAGAGAGAGAGGGAGAAAGAAAGAGGAGGGGTTAGAACAGATCTCTCTCTCTCTCTCTCTCCCCCCCCCCCCCCAACATCAGCAACCCACCGTCAGTCAAAATTCATGTTAGCGGTCCCTGGGATTTAAAATTATAATCCCTGAGGTCCAAAAGGTTGGCGATCCCTGCTTTAAAGTCCTCTCTCTGCCCAAAGAGCATATCCATCACAAGATTTAACAGCCTGCCCTCTGCTGTATGAAAACAGTATATGGGGAAACAGTATATGAAAATTGTATATGGGGAGAAAGGTGTTAGAGCACTCAACTCTGATCACCTAAGGCTCGTACTGTGCTTTGACAAGATATTCAGCATTTCACCATCTGCCCTGTTTTTCTCCTCTTTTTCAGAGAATTCAGAAATATGTCTTTCTTTTTCTTTTCTTTTCTTGCTTAGATGAAAGGCAGATTTGAAGTGCTAGTTACAAAGACTAAGTGAAGGCATCACTGTACGCATTTTGATGTAGGTTTTGTTATTATAAGTATGTACAGTTTAGCATTCTGTGATTTAGGATTAGCTTCTATTTTGCTTGGACTTTCTTAGTTCGTCCAGGTCAAAGTTGCCCCAAAGATGCTTTTTCCAAAAAAGGCAACAGGAATTTCTTGGGGTTTCCTTTGAAAAACATTTCACTTTTCGTCCAAGTGAACTGATGAAGCTTCTTCAATGAGGAACTAAACCTTTTGAAAAGGGAGGAGGGAACCAAGAAAAGTCCAGTTGCCTTTTAGGGAGGGGAAAAAAAACCATCTTTGGGATTAGCTAGTTTGTGACCCAGATATCAAGTGACTGTACAAATGGATTGTTAACACAGCTAGTATAATTAATTTATATCAAGCATAAACTCCACAGCATGGCAGTGAGTCAAGGTTTATTTAACTAGCTGTGCAAATTCAATTAAGTACAAATATTGGCTCAAAATAGAAAAGTGGCCCAGGATTTTGAAATGGCAGCATTGGCACTCTGTGCCCAATGGGTTGCTACGAAGAACAAGGGCAGTGTTAGGGCATATGTTTAAAGCAATTTGGGCATCTCCCGAGATCCAAGGAACACAAAAACCTATAATAGTTTCCATCAAGCCATAATAGAAGGAGCATTAGCGCCAATATAACAAGCCCAACCTCGGATGACAATTGGCACTTGATGATGAAAGGGTAGAGAAGCATCTCTCCTTGAAACATGACCTTGTTTTGTTTGCTCTGGGTAGGAAGAAAGGTAAGTAGGAGGTTACACACACCCTTGTGGTTTTAAGGAAACTGCAGGTATCACTTTAGCTAGGCAAAAAGTAGGAAGCCAAACAGGGCTGAAGGAGGAAGGAAACGAGAATTATTTCAAGGCTTAACCTGAAGGGAACTTGCATCCAAATCTGAAACTGTTAAAGGGCATCACTTTTTACAGGTAAAAATTAGATGAAGAAAGAGTATCGTTATGTATGAACTAAAAATAAAGATGGTTTATAATTATAAATATGCCAATATAACCAACAGAACTACAAATAAGCTAATACAAAAAGAGAAATCTAGTTACACTATTACTATTGTTATTAGTATATATGTTAATATTCCTTTTTGTGATGACCAGGGGCGTGGCACAAAGGCAACGCAGTCAGAAAATCAGGAGGAGTCCCTTTATTAGCTCCAACTTTGCCTCCAATGTCCTGGTTACTTTCTGGCTGGAGAAAAACTCTCCCAGGAACAGCCTTTGGCTGCAGAGAATCAAGTCCAAAACATGGTCAACAAAAACTGTAACTATAAGTCCTATCAAAGCAAAATGAGGTAATTAGTCCAGCAGGGCAGGAGCAAGAATTCCAGATGTGAAGGCATGCAATAACTCAACACAGTTGGGAAGACACCAGGATCACAGATAACTAAAGTCAACACAAGATAAACTCACATTTGCTCCAGCAGTTGCCACACTCAGCATGCATCTCTTTTAAACTCTCATTCCCAAGTGTGGCTAATGAAGGGAATCAGGGCCCTTTCCTGCCCCGTAAGCTATGCAACTCACGTTGCTCTCTTCCCCATTCCTCCCTGCGTGCCCTAGGATAAAGAGGGGGTGAGCCTGGGTATTCTTCTGAACTCCCTGTCCCTTGTTCTACCTCTTCCCTGCTCTGCCCAGCCAGACTTTGCCCTTCCCCAGCCTCCTCTACAGCCAACGGAACCACACTCTCATTCCCTGTCAGCTGTACGGCTTTCTCCTCAGATTCAGACTCTGACTGGGGCATGACAGAAACCTGGTTTGCTGCTTTGTGGACATAGATTACATTTCTGAATACATGTAGCAACTTCTTTATTTAGAGAGCTGCTGGGGCACACAGCTAACCAGCCTAGATGATGGGTACCTTTGTGCCCAAGAGAAAAATTCCTGCAACCTGGCACAGCAGAAATGCATTATATTTTGATACCTATCTTTGAATAAAATTAATCAAAGGTTTGGAAACTAAACCTTATGAAGAACAGCTGCAGGTTTTGGGACTGGATAGTCTTAAAAAAAGGAGAATTAAGGGTGACATGATAGCAGTATTCCAGCATTTGAGGGGCTGCCACAAAGAAGAGGGAGTCATATTATTCTACAATGCGCTGGAGGGCTCTTAGCCCTTCTTTTTGTTAGACTAGGCTTACCAAAGTCCCTCAATTATTCATTGTACAATTTAGTCTCCAGACCCTTTATCCTCTTCATTGCAATTCTCTACGCAGGGTCTCAAAAACTTTTATGTATCAGTTGTAAAAAAAAGAAGAAGAAGAGCATTCACATGTCCTGGATCTACAGTATATTTATCAGTGGAGAACGAGTTTGATGAGTAAGAGCCATAGCTTGGGATACCAATGGTTCGCATTAATCAGCTGTCAAAATGGATTGTAATCATTTTTATTGTGCCTGAGTCCCCCTGGCATTGTACACACTTCTGAATGAATTCAGACTTCTGAATTAAAGATACTAATAGGGTGGGACTGGGTCCCTACCCACAAGTTCCTCTTGCAAACACCCTGTTCTTCTTTTTTGTTGGCCAAACGGCAGGAGTTAGTGGCTATGATGGAAAATATATATATATATATATTTTGGTTTGCTTAACTTCCCTGTTCTGAAAAATCTGCTACTACAAGGTTTCACTTTAATTGTACTGTAGATCGATTCCAGATGAAAAACTTTTACTCTCTGGTTTAAAATCCTGAAGCTGGAAAGCTGGAAGGTTTTCATTCACCCTTCTCTTTTGCTGTTTTTTTTTTTAAATAACAGACTGATTTTGGTTACATGAAAACTTTTTAATGCTTTGTGATCTGCCTAGGGAAAAAATGGTTTTGCAGATAGTCTATGGAAATACCACACAGAATTTGGACCTCATTCTCCCTATTCCTAACTCAATATTGTCAGGATGCATAACATTATACTATTGTTAATATTACTCTACTTGCCGATATCCTGGTGTTGCCTGGGTATTTATTTATCCCAATCCTATATTAGACAGGAAAATCCTATAGTCGGGACTCACGCTGTTGTACTGTCTCTCGCGCTGCATCGTAATTCTTCTATTCCTCCACAAGAGGGAGCCTGGTGAAGCTGTTACCATGGCAGAAGCCATTTTAAGGCACACACACACACACCCTCGAAGGGTGTTAGGGGTGTCTTACCCCCCACAGTATTTGTTTCCAGAGGATAAGTCATCTGTGTACCAAGTTTGGTTGAAATTGCTTGAGGCGTTCCAGAGTTTTGCTGGAACACACACACACACACAGCCTTTTATAGAAAGAAAAGAAAAAAGAAAAGAAAAGGGGAAGAAGAAGAAGAAGAAGAAGAAGAAGAAGAAGAAGAAGAAGAAGAAGAAGAAGAAGAAGAAGAAGAAGAAGAAGAAGAAGAAGAAGAAGAAGAAGAAGAAGAAGAGGAGGAGGAGGAGGAGGAGGAGGAGGAGGAGGAGGGGGAGGAGGGGGAGGAAGAAGAAATAGAGGAAGAGGAAGAAAAAGAAGAAGAGGGGGAGGAAGAAGAAATAGAAGAAGAGGAAGAGGAAAAGGAAGAAGAAAGGAAAAAGAAAGAAGAAGAGGAAGGGAGGAGGGGGAGGAGGAGGAGGAGGAAGAAGAATGAATCATTAGGTATCTTTAGAAATTCATGCATTTTTTGGTCCACAAAGGCCTTTGGGGTAAACCAAAACAACATTGTGCAAACAGCACATTAATTTATAAGACAAAATATAACATCTACGGATTAATAGAGGTGATCCTTGACTTATCGCCACAATTGAATCCAAAATTTCATTCACTGAGCAAGACAGTTGTGAGTTTTTGCCCTAGTTTATGACTTTTCTTGCCACCGTTTTTAAGTGAATCCCTGCAGTTGTTCAGTTAGCAATTTAACCACTGCAGTGATTCGGTTAACAACTGCGGCAAGAAAAGTTGCAAAATGGGGCAAAGCTCACTCAACAAATTTCTCACGTAACAACGTAAATGCTGAGCTCAGTTATGGCCCTAAGTTGAGGACCAGTTGGACCCAGCTTCTGAATCTTGATTGCCTGACCATGGAGATGCTGCAAAAAATTGTAAGTGTGAAAAATGGCCGTTAATCACTTTTTGGGAACTTCAAATGAATGGTTGTAAGTCAAGGACTATCTATATTAGGGGTGTCAAACTCAAGGCCTGGGGGCTGGATCCAGCCCACGAGGTGCTTAGATCTGGCCCATGGGGCTGCCCTGGAAACAGTGAAGGCCAGGCCCATGGTGCCTCTGCCAGTGAAAATGGAGCTCGGGAGGGCGGCATGCACCCCACCCTCCAGAGCTCAATTTTCGCTGGCAGAGAGTTGCAGGATGCCGTCACAGCCTAAAATGGAGCTCGGGACCCCATTTTTGCTAGCCACCACAGGTGCCGCCCCTGAAACGAGTCCGGGGAGGCTCTTTTCGCCCTTCTGGAGGCTTTTCTCAGGCATGATATTCCGCTCTGGAAAAAAAATCGGGGCCGGACAAAAGAGACCCCCCGCCGCGCACCCGGGGAGCGCCCGCTGCTTTCCCTCGCCGGGGCCGGGCGGCGGCGTGTTGCACGGAGGCTGGTCTGTGGCTGGCCCAGCTCCCTTTTCCTGCCGCTCAGCGGCCTCCGCTCGCACCGCCCGGGCTCCGCTCAGGTATCCGGCTGGGGCTGTCAGGAGTTGCGACCGCCGGCGCAGCTCCACGCGGCTCCAGTCCCGCGTTGCCTCAGGAAGGGAAAGGCAAAACCAGGAGCCGCTGCTGCCATTGCAAAGCGCCGCCGCGGCTCTTCCTTTTTGCCTTTCCCTTCCTGAGGCAACGCGGGACTGGAGCCGCGCGGAGCCGCGCCAGCAATTCCTGACTCGGGGCCTCCGAGGGGAGGGGAAGGAGGAGAAGAAGGGGTGGGGGGAAAGGAGGGGGCGATTCCCAAAAAAATCAGAATTCTGATTTTAATCGGAAGAATATCATGCCTGCTTTTCTGGAGCCTCCAGGAAGGCAAAAAGAGAGGGTTAATAATGGGCCCATTTCTGGCCTCCAGAGAGCCTCAGGAGCCCGGAGAGGGTGAAAAGGGCCTCCCGGAGGCTCAAAGAAAGCCTCCAGAGCCCGGGGAGGGCAAAAACACCGGCCCCCCCCCGTGGCCCGTTTTCGTTCCCAGGGTGGTTTCAGAAGGAGGTGTTCTAGTCCAATCCCATATACAAGCCGGAAATCATATACCATTTTGGACAAACAACTGTCCAGTCTCATCTTAAAAAAATATCTAGTGATAGAGCACCCACAATTTCTGGAGGCAAGCTGTTAATTGTCATCACTGTCCGGATTTTTTTTTTCTTAATTCTAGATTGGATCTCTCTTTAATGATCTTCCATCCATTGCTTCTTGTTCTGTCCTCTGATGCTTTGAAATTTAGCAAGACAGTGGATCCATCTTCCAACCAGCGTGATCTCTGTCCACACTGTTTATCAGTCCACATCTGTCTAGTAAGTAGAGGTCATTCAGAAATATTTGTTTCTCTTATAACAACTTTTGATTCCTCTGTACAGGGAAGGACATCATCTCTTTCAGAAGCTCTGCCTCTTTCAAAATGCCAATTGTTTAGTTTTAGTTTAATTTAGTTTATTGTCATTGTACCTCATACAATGAAATTAAGTACCATCTTCAGCATACATCAAGGGTCTTCAAACTTGGCAAGTTAAAGACTTGTGGACTTCAACTCCCAGAATTCCTGAGCTAACACGATTGGAGGGGGAATGCTGAGAGTTGAGGTCCACAAGTCTTAAAGCTGTCAAGTTTGAAGACCCCTGGTGTACATTATGACTGTGAGAATAAACACAAACACACATTCTTCACATTCTATACATTGAATTGAAAACCCCGGATATTGCATTAATATTGCACTATACAGTAGAATTCAACAGAGTTGTGAGGAAAAAAAGTACATGTTTTAATTTTGTACAACTGTCCTCCTTTCACTACACACATATGCATCATTGTTTATATTTTCCAGCTTTTTTTCCATGAGAGATTCCTTCTATGATCTGAAGTATTTCTTGCATTGCCCTCCTTAGCAAACCTTTAGAAATTACCAAATATTAGAAAAGTACACAACAACACAATAAATAGGTGAACTCAAAATGTGAATGAACTTGGCAGATGCTCGTACAATTGCTGATTCAATGCCTATATACTGTACAGACCTTCTCACTGGGGGTGTTTAGCCATATGGAAACCATTTACATTTTTTATTTTTCCTCAGGCAACTTTGAGTGCTATAAATTACAGGAAAGAATTGCCTTTTTTATGAGTTCAATTTTTTTTTGCTTTCTCTCCAGCTTGGCCAATGTTCATGCTTCATGACTAATAGGGAGGCGCATTTTTGGAAAAAAATCAATGGGGAAAATCCCATTAAAAAAACAGGCAAAATTGCTAGGATTTGCTCAAATTTATAGCTCACCGTTCCTCCAAGTAGTTCAAGAAAACATACCAGGAAACCTCATTCTTGCAGCTACCTACAAAGATAGATTAGAGTAAGGAATTTTTCAGCAAGTGAAGCAATCACCAGGATCCATAAAACCACACTGGCTAAATCAGATAAATTAAGAATCTGGAATCTCACCTGTTTTTTAATGTAACCGGAAGACATCCTAATAGCTCCAGATAGTTCACACTTATGTATTTATTTGTTTGTTTATTTAGCGTGTATGAGAAAACAAGTATAAGTATGAACATAACATATAAACATATAAGTATAAACAGGCATAAGTATATACATAATATATGAGTACGAATAAATGGGAACAATAGGACAGGGATGGTAGGCACACTGGTGTGCTTATGCAGGCCCCCTTATAGACCTCTTGGGAAGGGAGTGAGGTCCATGGTAGACAGTTTGAGGTTAAAGTTTTTGGGGGTTGAGGATGTAACCACAGAGTCAGGTAGTGAGTTCTGCAATCGAGTTTGGAGCAGTTTACTTTGAGTTTGTATCTATTGTTTGCCCATGTATTATTGCAGTTGAAGCTGAAGTAGTCGTTGACAGGTAGAACATTGTAGCAGACAATTTTGCGTACTAAGCTTAGGTCAGACCGTAGGTGGTGTAGTACTAGGTTGTCCAGGTCCAAAATTTCGAGCCTGGTAGCATAAGGTATTCTATTGCAAGCGGAGGAGTGGAAGACTCTTCTTGTGAAATACCTCTGGACTCGTTCAATTGTACTAATGTCCATTATACACTGTGGATTCTAGGCAGATAAGCTGTATTTGAGCATTGGTCTGGCAAAGGTTTTGTATGCCCTGGTTTGCAGTACAGCGTTACCAGTGAAGAAACTTTGCAAAGTTAGATTAATAACTCTTTATCCTTTTTACAGTGAGCTCTGGGGCTTACTCCTAGGTCCTTGACAGAATGAGGGTCATCTACGAAGTCGTATCCACCCAGTTTGTATTTAGCGTTCTGATTTTTGTTGCCATTAATTTACCATACCCAAGAAAGGATTGCAAAAGTGATCAAAATTGAATGACAGAAAAAAAAACAGGGCGGGTTATTGAAACACCATCTATATAGCAATGAGGAACTGACCTTCAGATTTGAGGGCAGTGATAAGTAACATGGTTTCTCCAGATGTGGTGGACTTCAATTCTCCCAAACCCTAGAAGAGATTGCAAGGGATGTCCCAAAGGGTGGCTTTTTCCAAAAGGCAACTGGACTTTCCTGGTTTACTTCTTTTAAAAACCTTTCGCTTCTCGTCCAAGAAGCTTCTTCACCTGTTCAGGTACATCGAACTGAGGAAGCCCCATGGATGAGAAGCGAAAGGTTTTCAAAGGAAAAATGAAGTCCAGTTGCCTTTTGGAAAAAGCATCTTTGGGACAACCATGACCTGGATGATTGAGAATCTCCATGGACCAGGGGTCCCAGCAACGGGTTTTCTGCCTGGTTGCTGGGTGAGCATGGCCATGGTGGGCATGGCCTACTGGAACTTCTGGGACGTCCATTTTTTGCCTACCCCAGACTCCGGAGGCTTTTCTTGAGTGAAGCCAGAAACGAGCCCGTTTCCGGACTTCTGATACTTCTGGGAGGCCCATTTTTCGCCTTTCCCAAACTCCGGAGGCTTTCCTTTAGTGAAGTTGGAAATGAGCCCATTTCCGGACTTCTGATACTTCTGGGAGGCCCATTTTTCGCCTTTCCCAGACTCTGGAGGCTTTCCTCAAGCCTCTGGAAGGGCGAAAACGGCCTCCTGGGCTCCGGAGGCCCTCCGAAAGCTGGGAACCAGCCCATTTCTGGCCTTCCAGAGCCTCCAGGAGGCCCGTTTTTCCGCCCTCCCCGAGCCTCTGCTCACGCCCTGCACTTACCTGCATCCAAAACAGGCTGCATGGAGACTCCAGGGAGGGGCAGGGCAGGGCAGGGTGGGAGGGGTGGGGTGGGGTGGTGGGGCCAGCCAGGGGTGGGGTTTGGTAGTTTGCTGAACCAGCCAAAACGTTAGCAACGGGTCCCTCCGAACTCGGGCGAACCCATAGCAGTCTACTTCTGCCATGGACATTATAAGGCCGTGATGGTGAACCTATAGCACGCTTGCTGGAAGTGGCCTGCAGAGCCATCTCTCCGACACACCAGTCATCACCCGTTGCTCTTCTGGGTTCTGGTGCATGCATGTGCGCCCACCAGCTGGTTTTCGCACATGGTGCGCTGGCCAGTTGATCTTTGCGCATGTATGCACGCCAGGGAGCTGCTGTTCTGGTTTCCGGCACTCCCATGCACAGACACACTCCTGTTTCGGCACTTGGTGCTGAAAAGGTTCGGCAACACTGTTACAAGGCATGCAGATAAAAACATATGGAAGGTTTCAGTTGTCCACCCAAGAACATCCAAACATCCCTCTCTCTAGTCCAGGGGTTCCCAACCTGGGGTGCGAGACGATATTCCAGGGGGTGTGACAAAAGTCCAGGTAAATAATAGGATATTGGCTATATGTTGGTATTTTTATTTATTATGCAATGGATTAACTTTGTTTTCATTTTAGAGTTAAGTATCGTTATTTAGTGGCCGTCACATACATAGCTGAAAAGATTCAATCCTACCATATATTTAACGCGTTCAGTAGTTCCTAAAGTCTAAATTTCAGGGGGTGCGAGGTTCGAGTGAAATTTCTTTAGGGGTGCGAGGCGAAAAAAAGGTTGGGAACCACTGCTCTAGTCCTTTGGGGATGACATTGTCCTGTATTTTTCAGATGAGATTAATATGAATTATAAAACATGATCCTACTAATTCCACAAATGACCCTTTACCATCCAAAGGAAAAAACCAACAACAAGCAGTTGTTATTGACTATTTGGGCCAGGATACCTGAGCAAGTAGGAAGAATTTTAGTTGTTCTCTTTAATTGCCAAGTACTGGATAATTATTCATTCAGAGAATTGCTGTGGTCTCCTTACCTGATTATAATGACATGAAATCCATCATATTAATTACCCCCGGTGGAATCCTAGAAACAGGATCGATTGGAAACACTTCATTTTTAGAGGTGGCCAAACCAGAAGGAAATGCCAGTTTTTCTTTTCAAACCAAAAGCTGGCAGCTTTCTGAGGCTTAACGCAAACAAGAAATTATTCCTTTGTAAAAGCTCTGTAATGTATCCCACAAGGATTGTGTTGGTATGAAGGGGATTTTCAAAGAATTGTGGTGATAGACTCTGTGGTGAATTTTCACTGCTCTTTATTTAAAGAGTGAATATAGAATAGAACAGAATTCTTTTATTGGCCAAGTGTGATTGGACACATAAGGAATTTGTCTTGGTGCAAATGCTCTCAGTGTACTTAAAAGAAAAGATCCGTTCGTCAAGAGTCAAGAATCAAAAGGTACAACACTTAATGATAGTCATAGGGTACAATAAACAGTCGAATTATACCAGGAAACAGTCAATAAAAATCGTAAGGACACAAGCAACAAAGTTACAGTCATACAGTCACAAGTGGGAGGGGATGGGTGATAAGGAGTGATGAGAAGATTAAAAGTAATAGTAGTGCAGACTTTGTAAATAGTTGAACAGTGTTGAGGGAATTATTTGTTTAGCAGGGTGATGGCATTCAGGGAAAAAAACTGTCCTTGTGACTAGTTGTTCTGAGTGTGCAGTGTTCTATAGCGTCGTTCTGAGGGAAGGAGTTGAAACAGTTTATGTCCGGGATGTGAGGGGTCTGGAAATATTTTCACAGTCCTCTTTTTGACTCATGGAAGGCAGGTTGATAGTAATTGTTTTCTCTGCAGTCCTAATTATCCTCTGAAGTCTGTGTCTGTCTTGTTGGGTTGCAGAACCAAACCAGACAGTTATAGAAGTGCAGATGACAGACTGAATAATTCCTCTGTAGAACTGGATCAGCAGCTCCTTGGGCATTTTGAGTTTTCTCAGTTGGTGCAGAAAGAACCTTCTTTGTTGTGCTTTTTTAATGACGCTTGTGAAGTTAGGTGTCCATTTTAGGTCATGTGATATGATAGAACCTAGAAATTTAAAGGTCTCCACTGTTGATATCGAGGTACTTCACACCCAAAAAAGTTAATTATATCCCTTCAGGTAATAAGGTAATCCTGTTTCTGTTCCTAAGCGAGACCGTTGTTAAGCGAGTTTTGCTCCATTTTACAACTTTTCTTGCCACAGTGGTTAAATGACTCATTACAGTTGTTAAGTCAGTAACATGGTTGTTAAGTCAATCTGGTTTCTCCTTTGACTTTGCTTGTCCAAAGGTCACAAAAGGGAATCATACTGCAACTGTCATAACTATGAGTCAGTTGCCAAGCGTCTGAATTTTGATCAGGGGATCGGGGATGCCTCAATGGTCATAAGTATGAAAAATGGTCATAAGTCACTTTTTTCAGTGCCATCATAACTTCAGATGCAGGGGTGGGATTCTACCAGTTCGCACCTATTTGCTAGTACCAGTTGTTAACATTCTAAGCAGTTCAGAGAACCAGTTGTTAGAAGAAATTACTGGCCTAATCCTGTAAGGAAGGCAGGAAGGAAACATTCTGGTGTTGCTTACAGAAACTGCCTCTCCGTTAACCCTTATTACATTCTTGGCAAGACTAGACTTCCTGTCTCAGGAACGTCTCTGGAGTTTTTTCCCCCCCTCCTTTCTGGTACTTTGCTTGTGTGGAGTGACCATTCAAAGTTACAATGGCACTGAAAAAAGTGACTTATGACCATTTTTCACACTTACGACTGTTGCAGCATTCGCACAGTCATGGGAGGCCAGGCGAGAAGATACGTGCCTCGATGTGAGTGATGTTGAGTTGGCCATGCCCAGCCAGTCATATGACCACCAAGCCACGCCCACCAACTTAGCCACACACACAGAACCGGTTGTTAAAAAAATTGAATCCCACCCCTGTTCAGATGGTCACTAAATGAACCATTGTAAGTCAAGGATTATCTGTACCATTATTGAAAATGTTTACACATATCTCCTCTCACTAACTATGCTTGTGAGAAAGTGCAGACAGAAAAAGGAAAGGTAAAAGAAATAGTTGAACCACACCTTCTAATATCCATTGGAAATGATTTACCTAGGAGCTTTGGTTTTTATATTCATTAATCCGGATTTTTATATTTTATATTTTTGCTTTAACACTTATTATTTAACTTTCTGTTGGGCACCGCCCAGAGTTCATTGTGATGAGGCGGGCGGCTATATAAATTTGATTAATAAATGAGCAAAAATGTGACATTTCCATTTTTCTCACTGAACATTTCCATCATGAATATCATTGCTTTGAATGATAGGCGTTGTCCTAACAGTGATGGAAAAAAGAATATTTACAACGCTATAGAATGACATTAAACCACATTTTTTTGCTTATTAATGTCCTTCCTCTTCCTGGAAATGTTTCTGTAATTAAAATACTGATCATCAACAGTTTTAAAATTAGGCCTTCTGCAATTTACTTCCTCTGAAAATATCCCACTAGGTAAAATAAAGTCCAACTGATGTTATATTTCTAATGAATTTCAATATTTTTATTTAACACCTGCAAGGAATTCTGATGCTACGGCACAATCAGAGAACGTAAAGATGATATCTTTGCATTCCCTGATTGTGCCGTAGTATCAGAATTCCTTTTCATGTTGTTTATTTTTTAAAATGAAAAATATCCTTTTGATTTAAAAAAAAAAAGGATGTTCTTTTATAAATAACTAGGTGTGAACTAATAAATAGACTAACATGGTGTGAACTGGGTGTGAACTAATAAATAGGCTGTATGTAAACAACCCCTATGAGTTTATTAGATGGAAATACAACATTGCAACCCTGTTCACACTCGGGGGGACATACTGCCAGAAAAAACACAAATGAAATAAAAGTGGTGTCATACTTTGGAAATCAACACTACAAGTGTTTGATCACAACCCCACCTTCAGCTTATCACATAAGCCCAATGACTATCTAGTTCAAATAGAACTATGAGATAGAAAGAACAGGAAGTCATCTTAAATCTTGGTCAATAGTGCATGATTCAGAGCCAAATACTTAGTTCAATGAGAACTTACCTTCAGAAAAATACATATGGAACCTCAGACAACAAACAATTTGGGTACCTTTTTTTCTCAACAAGATTCAGATCCTGGGTAATATCTGAGTGGTACCCATATATCAGAGGTAGATATTCAACAGCTTCTGACCAGTTCTGGAGAACCGGTAGTGGAAATTTTGAGTAGTTCAGAGAACCGGAAATACCACCTCTGACTGGCTCCGCCCCCATCTATTCTCTGCCTCCCATTGAGTCCCAGCTGATGGGCTGGGTCTCCTTTGGTTGCCCTGCACAGGAGAACGGAGCTGGAAAGCAGGTTAGTGGGGTGGGGAGGGAATGGGATTTTGCAGTATCCTTCCCCTGCCATGCCCACCAAGCCATGCCCTCCAAGCCACACCCACAGAACTGGTAGTAAAAATGGTTGAATCCCACCACTGCCATGTATATAATAATCTACACAATTGTCTCATTTCTACAGTAGAGCTATAGTGATCCATAATGGCCCAAACTCAGAAGGGCCTTTTCGGACTAACAAATTGTAAATCTAACATCTCTCTTTTGCCAGTTCTTTAAAGAGACTTGAGTGGTTGTTGTATTCTTCCTTGTTGACTATAATGTCTTCACAGAGGAGCTAGGCAATAGCTTAAGTTTCTTTCTCCTTTTGTGATGACTTCCATAACCTAAATCCTTCAGGACATTTGGGATACTGTGGTTGTCCATTTGCAAAACCACAGTTGGTCTATTTATTAACTCATTCGAGTGTTTGCTCACCCCAGGGCACCACGAGAAACATGTGCAACTAATTACTTGGAGCATGTCCACCATTTTAAATTGCTTGAAAAACATTGTTTCTCGTTCCCAAATGGGCTTCAAGGGAATGTTCTGTGAGGCAGCCATTTCATCTTAAAGGTGCAATTTCACAGGCACTTTCATTTCATTGCTTAAAAGGAATGATCTCTCCCACTTGGCCAACATAATCCTGTTAAACTCAACTGTGTTTACTTCCGGGTAAGTATGCTTGGGACTGAAGATTTAAAGCACTCTAGTTTATAATCCCTGCAAATCGCTCTTCTTACCTGCTACTTCTGTGAAAGTATTTCAAGTATATTTGTCTGCCTCATTCTCTTTGACTGATAAACTTGAACAGCTGGTCAATCTGTCAAACTTGATTAATATTTGGCTGGCACATCTTCAGGATGTACTAAGATGTTGGCTTAGGTTGGGAAGTCTTTTTTTAAAAAAAAAAACTTCAAAAAGGCAATGAAAAACAATTTCCAAAGCATTGGCAGCAAAGATACACAGATTTAAAGGAGATCTTAATTTTACTACTTGGAACAGAATAACCAGAGTTGGAAGGAACCTTGAGGTTTTCTAGTTCAACTTCCAGCTCAAGCAGGAGAGCCTATGCCCGTAATGGTGAACCTATGGTGCGCGTGCCACAGGTGGCACACAGAGCCATTTGTGTCGGCACATGAGCTGCAGGCAAACTTACCTCACTGCACATGTGCGCGCCTCACAACTGATTTTCGATGGGTTTGAGACCTTTTTCGGCCTCCCAAAGGCTTGCGGAAGGCTTTGCAGGCTGAAAACTAGCCCTGTTTTGTCACTTCCTGTTTTTCCGAAAATACTGGAAGTGACGAAACACGGCTAGTTTTCGGCCTGCAAAGCCTGCAGAAGCCTTCCTCAAGCCTTTGGGATGCCGAAAAAGACCTCAAACCCACCGAAAATTAGCTGTGAGGCGCAGTGCAGGTAAGGGGGCAGCAGGGGGTGGGTAGGGGTTTGTGCGTGCATGCGTAGGGGGTGTGGGGGGTGCGCATTGCCTTCTGGGTGCTGGCACATGAGCACAAGCGTGCAAGCGCGCACACAATTTTTGGCACAGGAGCCGAAAAGGGTTAGCCTCCATTGGCCTATGCCATTCCAGACAAATGATTATCAAATCTCTTCTTAAAAACCTCCAATGTTGAAGTATCCACAACTTCTGGAGGCATGTTGTTTCGCTGATTAACAGTTCTAACTAGAAATTTCTTTTTAGTTCTAGGTTGCTTCTCTCCTTGATTAGTTTCCAACCATTGCTTTTTGTTCTGTCTTCAGGTGCTTTGGAGAATAGCTTGACTCCCCCAGATATTGGAACACATATCAGCCCTAGTCTCCTTTTCATTAAAACTAGACATACCCAATTCCTGCAACTGTTCTACATATATATACCCCCCCAGTCCCTTAATCTTCCTGACATCTTTTTATATGGTGGCAATCAAAAGTGGTTGCAGAATTCCAAGTGTGGTCTTACCAAGACTTTATAAAGTGTTCACATCATGTGATCTTGATTCTATCCCTCTGTTAATGCAAGTTAGGATTGCATTGGTTTTTTTTTTTTTTTGTCAGCTGCGGCACATGGCTGGCTCATATTTAAGTGATTGTCCACTAGGACTCCAAGATCCCTCTCACAGTTTCAACTATTGAGCCAGGTACCACCTATTATCTACCTGCGCATTTGGTTTTTTCTTGCCTAAATGTAGAACCTTACTTTCCTCACTATTGAATTTTATTTTGTTCGATAGCGCCCAATGTTCAAGTCCGTCAGGATCTGTCTATGGAGATTCTCGGTCATCCAGGTTGTGATTGACTCAAAGGTGCTTTTTCAAGAGGCAAGGGGACTTTCTTGTTTTTTCTTTGAAGACGTTTCACTTTTCATCCAAGAAGCTTCTTCACCTCTGACTGGATGGTGGGGAATGGAAGGATTTATAGTCCTTGGCTGGTCATTTGCATTCTGTTAGAGAGTTGTTGAGGCCACTTGGAGTTTTGTTTGTGTCCTCGGTCACCTGAGTAGTGCAAATGTCAGTCAGGATCCTTCCTTAATCATATCACATTTAGTTTTGGTGTTTTTCCTTATGGGACAAATTCATTTTTCAGCAAGACTTAGATATGCTTGAAGGTAGTTATTTAACTTGAACAGTTATCCCAACATTGAGATGACTTCTCTATGGAAGAGAAGGTCAATGATCTGGATGAAAAGAAAAATGAGGATTCTGAACCTTTGGTCCTTCAGGGGAATTAGCTAGTAAGATCAAAAATCCTTCATCAGCCTTTCCATTCTTGGCTGTTCTCCCGAACAAATTCCCCAAGGCCTATATCTCCACCCAGCCTATCTGGCTTATTTATAGTTTGGAAGCTCAAGTTGGCTGGGGGCACAAATTAGAACAGCTAGGAAAACATTTTTGACAGAGAATTCTTGAAGGACAGAAGAATTCCTGCAACCTTTCTTGATCACTGCCCCAGTTGCACAAGAAACATTATTTCCACCCCCCTCATTTTCATCTGGTGGAGAGATGAAAATAATGTAATTGAAGGTTTCCTGCTTTTATGCTTTATGTAAAAGGAAACGACTGCTTCAGAAATGGGTGAAGGAATAGTAGTTTCAGTGAAGACTGAAAAGAAGAAGTCCTGAAAATGCATTGTGCCTATCTCCATATCTTTCCAAAACTGGGTCATCTTTTCTCATGTTCTGTTTGAAAAGCATACGTTGCTCTAATGGGTTGTGGGGATGTGATGTTCTCCATCTGGATATTATGACCTTGAATGACCCATGTTGAAATCAAGCCCTTGGAAGGCCTTATTTTGAGATCTGAATGTTCTTTGATGGAACTGTGATGACCTGGGGTGTGGCACAAAGGCAACACAGTCAGATAATCAGGAGGAGTCCCTTTATTAGCTCCAACTTTGCCTCCAAAGTCCTGGTTACCTTCTGGGCTGGAGAAAAACTCTCCCAGGAACAGCCTTTGACTATAGAGAATCAAGTCCAAAACGTGATCAACAAAAACAGTAACTATAAGTCCAATCAAGGCAAAATAAGGTAATTAGTCCGGCAGGGCAGGAGCAAGAATTCCAGACCTGAAGGTGCAGCAATAACTCAACTCGGTTGGAAAGACATCAGGAACACTGATAAGTAAAGTCAATACAAGATAACTTATGTTTGCTCCCAGCATCTGCCTCACTCAGCATGAATTTCTTTTAAACTCTCTTCCCAGCTGTGACTAATGAAAGGAATCAGGGCCCTTTCCTCCCCCGTAAGCCACGCAACCCATGTTGCTCTCTTCTCCGTTCCTCCCTGCATGCCCTAGGATGAAGAGGGGGTGGGCCTGGGTTTTCCTCTGAACTCCCTCTCCCTTGTTCTACCTCTCCCCTGCTCTGCCCAGCCAGACTTTGCCCTTCGCCAGTTTCCTCCACAGCCAACGGAGCCACACTCCCACTCCCTATCAGCTGTTCGTCTTCCTCCTAGGATCCAGACTCTAACAAGGGCATGACAGGAACATTTTGGACCCCTTTCTAATCTGAGACCAACTTTTGCAGTTAGCTTATGATCCAGTGACCAGGGAATCTAAAAAAGTTGATTCTAGTAAACGTCACATGGATTTCTTCAACCGTATCCTCATAAACGCATCCCCTTCTCATGGCAAAAGCTATCTTTGTCATTACACATTTTCTATTTCGTTGCTCTCTCTTTTACTGATATGGTTGATTTTCATTCTACAGATTTCTGGGCTATCACAATCCTTGCTTTGAGATCTTTCCATATTGCCTTTCCTCTAAACTTTGATCTCTGTGATCCTTCAATCATTATGGACTGTGGGGAAACAATTTAAAAACTGTACCTCAGTTTTCTTTCAGTTTCACTTGTGTGTTTACACCAGTCTTTGTCAAGCTTGGCAACATCAGGACTTCAATTCTCAGAACTCCACAGTATTCTGGGAGTAGAAGAACATACAACTTGAAGGTTGCCGAGGTTGAAAAACCCTGCTTTACACTAAAAAGTCTGTGCAACCTTGCCTATTTAAGTATATAAATTTAATACGGCATCTGCCATAAAACTGGAATCTGATAGGGAGAGAATTAGATTTTTTTTAAAAAAAGATGAAACTTCTTCAAAGGAAAGCTTGATTTCTGATGACTAATGAATTTTTTTTTAAAATAAAGTTTTATTTGGGTTTTCACACACAAAATACAAGTAAAACATCTTTTTTGAAAATAGCATGGTCTCGGGTTGAACTTCTTTATATAGACACAAAACTCAATTTCATGCTCCTTTTTGTATTCTATTCCATATCTTATACTATTTTACATTTTCTATATAGTTTTTCCCCTCTTTTAATTTTCTCAATTTTATTTTGATTATCTCATCTCAATTCAAATCATTATATTTATACTTTTGTCTGTTCTGTTTCAATTTCATATTAGCTTTTCTCATTAAATAAATTTTTTCCTGTAGTTACTAATTGGAGTATGACACCTTTATATCTTTTAATTATATCCATTCAACTCTTATTTAAACTTCAATATATACCTTAAGTTTATGACCTTCAATATAATACATAATACATAACTTCCAATCGAATTCTGCTTGGTACATTCTTATAATACACACTATATTCTTTTTTAAAAAAAGAAAGAAAGATTGTAAATATATGTAATTAAAAACCCTCATTCCATTCCAGTTCAGTTCTATCATTAATAATCATTAAAACCATAACATCTTTAACACTTCTTTTCAATTAAATATCATACTTCCTTAAAAACACATATAATCTCCATAATTAATTTTTCCCTTATTTCTCTTCACATATGTTTTTTAAATCATTAAATATGCCTTTTGTTACATTTATTTATTGACAAGCATTCCACTGAATTACGATAGCTATTTTATCAGACATTTTAATCATACATTGTTTCATATTTTCTAAAATTATTTCTGCTTCTAATATAACCATACTATCTTATGTACCTTTGCAGAATCCCTTTTTCCATTAAGTTTTCACCCATTATCTCTAAATAGGCCCTGTTTCTCTATATTTTGCTTCTGTCCTTTATAACTTCTTTTCCTTTCTTTCTTCCCTCTCATCTAATGAAATTTTTGTAGCAATAATGTGGAAGTCGTTCCTATGGCTCTCTTCTGAGATTTCCCAGTTAGCAAAAAAAAGCAAATAAACCATGAGTAATAAGATTGGCCTAAATGCATAGTTATGTAACCTAATAACTTGTTTTTTATGCAAACAGGTAATGGTAGCATTTTTTTTACATACAAACATGTTTACATACTCATAGGCATTTGCCAAAGTGGCAGAATGTCTCGGGTGTAGTATGTGGGTGAAGGTTCGTTCTCCAAGTTTGTGGGTTGGTTTCCAAGCATTTCATTACCAGACTATATAACATCCATAGCAGAGTTTAGAGGATGTCAGTATCAGTGGCAATCCACAAGCTGGAGAACGAATCTCTTACTTCACATGTGCATTTCATAAATCCTTATTTCTTAGTGTCTATCTCAGTGGCTAAGACACTGAGCTTGTCAATCAGAAAGGTCAGCAGTTCAGCGGTTCAATCCCTAGCGCCATGTTACGGAGTGAGCTCCCGTTACTTGTCCCAGCTTTTGCCAACCTAGCAGTTGGAAAGCATGTAAAAAATGCAAGTAGAAAAATAGGGACCACTTTGGTGGGAAGGGAGCAGCATTCCGTGCACCTTCGGTCATGCCTGCCACATGACCATGGAGACGTCTTCGGACAGCGCTGGCTCTTGGCTTTGTAATGGAGATGAGCACTGCCCCCTAGAGCCGGGAACGACTAGCACATATGCGTGAGGGGAAACTTCACCTTTTAAACAACAATACCTTTGTAGGTCTTTTGAAGGGTTATGGTGAAGAAAACTAGTCAATCAACTGGATTTCCCTGTATGGTCCTTTTGGCCAGGGCAATCCAACCTTAGCAACTTTAAGACCTGTGAATTTCAACTCCCAGAATTCCTCCTTCAGCCATGGGGAATTCTGAAAGTTGACATCCACACGTCTTAAAGTTGTCACAATTGGACCTTCCTGGCCAAAAGGACCACAAAGGAACTCCAGTGAATTTTCTCTCCCATTCAGAAATAGTTCCCACATTTGGGAAATCCTACCATGCTTACTCAGAGTAGGTTAAAGCCCTAGCCACAGCATTTGCACAGCATGCTAAACTTGATTGGTTTTAACCAGGGATGGCTTGGGGGAGTAATGTAACTTGGCATTTGTGGCACCGCCCTTTAAATCAAGCCCAGGAAATCAAGGTGTTGCATAAAACACAGGCAATGTTATTTACTTATTAGGTTTGTTCATGGCCATAATCAGAACTGACTCTTGGGGGTTTACTCTACAGATAAATCGACGAGATCACTCACTAAAATTACAACATAGCAGCAATGATAATGTTGTGGTTCGCCGGCAGCAGGTGCGGACGGCTGAGGTCTCGGAGAGCGAGGCCTCGGATGAGTGGCCTGCGTGTGATGCAGGGATGGGGCCAGGACTATCAGAAAGTGGAGTGCTGCCTTCAGAGCTTGTGGAGTCTGGCAGCAGTGATGCAGAGGACCCTGAGGAGCCTGTGCCCAGTGCACATGCGCGCAGGGCTGCTCGAAGGAAAGAGCAGCTGCAGCAGCACGGGCGACTCGGGAGTAAGGCTGCAAGGTAATGGTCCCTCCCTTAAGGGATAAAAGCCAGCCCTCAGAGGTGGGATTCTTTGCAGGAAGCAAAAAAGTCCTTGCACTTCAAGTCGTCGTGGAAGTTTGGTCTATCCTGATTTGTTTTTGGAGTCTTTTGGCTTTGAATATTTCCTTGCAGTTAATCTTGTGTTCTTGGCAGCCTTGCGCAACCTTGACAGGGCTTGCTCTTACTTGGGACAATTAGTCTTAATAGCGCTTTGCTGTGAATGAACAGAATTTACAGAGACGCATTAAAAAGGTTTTGCTTTTATCAATGTTTTGAGTTTGTTTGATTTGAATGAGGCTTGGGTCAGAACAGATAATAAAAGAATTGACAGCTACCCAACCCTAATTAATGGGGAATCGCATATAAATTTAACTGTATATATGGAAAGTGTGTGTTTTCACAGCATTTTGGAATGAACCTTAGAAGGTGTCAGTCAACTGTTGAGGAGGGAAGTTGTCCCAGAAGTGCCCCTGTCCTCTTACCCCTTGTACGCAAGGAACCCTTGAGCATCCTCCCTTGCCAAAGGAAAGGAAAGGATTGGATTAGATTAGATTAGATTAGATTAACAGAGTTTGAAGGGACCTTGTAGGTTATGTAGCCCAAACTCTTCTTGAAAGCCTCCAGTGATGAAGCTCCCACAACTTCTGAGGTTAAAAACTTATCCTCATGGTGCCTAGTAAACAACCTGCACCTAAACATCAGCAAGACAAAGGAGATGGTGTTAGACTTTCAGAAGAAGAGAGAGGAACCCCCCCCCCCCACTTTACGAAAAGAGGGCTGTGAAAATATTTACAGACCCCTCACATCCTGGACATAAACTGTTTCAACTCCTTCCCTCAAAATGACACTATAGAGTACTGCACATCAGAACAACTAGACACAAGGACAGTTTTTTCCTGAAAGCCATCACTCTGTAAAGAAATAATTCCCTCAACACTGTCCAACTATTACAAAGTTTGCACTATTACTATTAATCTTCTCCTCACTCCTCACTCCTTATCACCCATCCCCTCCCACTTGTGACTATATGACTGTATCTTTGTCACTTGTACCCTTACGATTTATATTGACTGTTTCCTAGTATGATTTGATTGCTTATTGTACCCTATGATTCTTGACAAATGTATCTTTCCTTTTATGTACACTGAGCATTTCCACCAAGACAAATTCCTTGTGTATCCAACCCCACTTGGCCAATTAAGAATTCTATTCTATTCTATTCTATTCTATTCTATTCTATTCTATTCTATTCTATTCTATTCTATTCTACTCTACTCTACTCTACTCTACTCTACTCTACTCTATTCTATTCTATTCTATTCTATTCTATTCTGACACAATATCCAGTCTATTCTCAGGCCTAATTATTAATTTACTACAGGTTACAGACCCAGCATACATGTCAGCACAAATAGATTAAGTACATTAAAATAGTACAGGATAAAACACTAAATACAAGAGAAGAGGGGAGGAATACTGCAAACCCCACCCCCCTTGCATTGCTTTGAATTGCAGCTCCCATTATTTTCAGTTCACACGGGTATTATGGGATGTGTAAATCAGCACATCAGAAGGACTCCAGATTAGAGGAGTCTGATTTCAGCAGTCACAATTTGCCAGAACAACATCATACTTCCTTTCTCAGAGATACCTCAACTGATCAAGTTTTTTTTTTTTAAAAAAAAAAGGCAATATCTAATCAGATGTGAGTATCTTGACAGATTAAATTGGGGCAATTGTGATTGATCATTCTGAAGTCTTATCTGCCCACTGGCGAGATGACCTCCTTTTTAACTATCCAGGCCTCCTTGAGGTCTCCTGTAATTGTCCAGGTTTTTTTAAATGCTAATCAGGAGATAGAAGAACTTTCTGTGATCTCGCCAAGCATTCAGTCAGTTTATTTAAGAAAACATAAATCACCTTCCAAATAAGCCTTCCCAGATTGGTTCACACCAAAGGTAAGAGCTATTAGTAATGTAAAACAACTATGACTACAAATTACTTCTAGAAATATTTCCAATGATTCAATGTGCTAAAAGAGACAATTTGTTTGGTTGAGCTTCTCAAGTATTTTGGCCATGACAATTGTTCAAAAGCTCAGCCCTCCATGCTAGTCAAATGTTGCCAACACAGATAGAGTTTTCCTCTCCTCCAGCATCTCTTTAAAAAGAAAGAAACATTTTTAAGGTTGCACAGATCCAATTAGTAAATCAGATAACAGATCATCAGAGTTGGAAGGGACCTTGTAGGTCATCTAGTCCAACCCGCTGCCCAAGCAGGAGACCCTACACCATTTCTGACTGCTCAGCCAGCCTCTGCCCTTCCCCAGCCTCCTCCACAACCTCCGGAGATACACTTCCACTCCCTGTTGGCTGTTCCTCCTCTCCCTCAGAGTCAGTCTCCACCAGGGGCATGACACTTATCTTGTGTAGGTTGCTCAAGAGGATGCAGTCTGGTCATTTTGTTTCCTTCTTAGCTTTTTTGTTGTTTCTTTTGAATGGTATGTAAATGTGATGTATCTCTGTGTATCTGTTGATGGCTGATTTGTCTGAACGCCAGGCTTTCAGGAATTACCTAGCATTTTTGGATTTATCTTGGTCTTGGATGCTTCCAGTTTCCCAGTTGAAACTATTGTTGAGTCTGTCCCTATACAGTTTAATGGGATCAAGGAGTTTTCATTGTGTGTTCTCTTTGCTGATTGGCGTTCAGGGATGTGCATCATTGATCTTCTGTTTGTTCTACACAATAGCTGTTACAATCATCACACTGTGGTTGTGAAGCTCTTGGTGCACTCTGAACTTGGCTGTTTGCTTGCAGATGTTTCATTATCCAACTAGGTAACACCATCTGTGCTAGTGAGTGTGTTTGTATATAATAACTAAATAGAATTCCCTGTTTATATAAAGTACAGTGTTGATGATGATGTGGTTTTCAGCTTGGTAGTTGCTTTCTGTTGTGGTCTGCCAGTGGCCTGCAGAGCTGGCAGCAGAGTCGGACAGTGGGGAGGAATATAGGCCAGTCCTGGAGTCTGGGGAGGGCTCGGACGAGGGATCTGCATTCGACACAGAGATAGGGCCAGGGCCAACTGAGAGTTATGTGCTGACATCCGGAGCCTCCAGAATCTGACAGCAGCGAGGCAGAGGAACAAGGGGAGTCTGTTCCCAGCGCACGCTTGCGCAGAGCTGCCAGAAGGCAAGAACAATTAAGACAAAAAGGGCAACTTGAGAATAAGACTTGGAGATATTTGGCTCCTCCAATAAGACATAAAAGAGGAGCAAAGGGACATGAGACTTTGCAGGAAGCAACTTTGTTCATTCTGATCGGTTTAAAGTCTGAAGCTCCGTGTTGACTTTGTGCTCCATTTGGCCTTGTACAGCCAACTGGCAATTTAGTCGTTGGCAGCATTTCAAGGGAGATAAAGGTGGGTGCTTATCAGCCTTATCCTGAAAGACTGTACCAGACTTCTGTTGGACTATTCCCAAACTGTTTGGGACTCATTATGGGCTGTGAATGCATATAATTCACAGCCGTTGGAATAAAAAAAAAAGGGTTTTGGAAACAACATGTGATTGTTACTGTCTCAGGAAGCCTGGGTCAGAACACTTTCCCTCTTGCTACAGGACATCACAGAATTTCCCCCACTGATTCCAATAAGGACTGGAAAGCTGAACTCTTTCAAAAGAGATCCTGGGAAACCACAAGCTAAAATCTCCCATTCCCTGCTCGTCGGCGCACCCTGTGTTGAAAGCAGCTATGAGCTGAATGTCTATGGAGATTCTCAGTCCTCCAGGTCATGGTTGTCCCAAAGGTGCTTTTTTTTTCTCAGGAGGCAACTGGACTTTCTGTGTTGTTTTTTTCTTTGAAGGCATTTCGCTTCTAATCCAAGAAGCTTCTTCAGCTCTGAAGAATTTTTCTGAACTTCCTGTGGAAGACCCACAGTACAAATCTTCATGGCCCAAGGAACTTCTCTTTTGTCCCTTCTCCTATCCTGTGTGAATGCTATTCTTAAGGTTATTTTCTAGCTTCCCTTTTTCTCCAACCAAGGATGTTAATTTCAGAGAGATGACCTTTCACTGGGATAATGTAGGACCTTGCCCCACCGCTGAATCAAGCTCTATCCGCCCATCTTGAGTCAGCAGCAAACTGTGCTGACATGCCACTTGCTTTCCCCCCCTGGCATCCCCTCCCTCCTTCTGTTTCAAGTCCTTGCCAATTACCTGACTGCTCACCAAGGTAATTGGTTGCTAAGCTTAACAGATTTTACATCCCTTGAGGCTGCCGTTGGGCAGCGTTAGAAGAAAGACGGAGATGCTATTTTAATAGGGGTACAGCTAAGAGTGATTTAAGCTCCTCCTTGGGATAAAGGCTACAGTGCAAAGATACCTTTGTGGGGGGAAATAAATCTTTTATGGGTGTATGTGTGAAGCAGGCAGAGTTAAATGGGTCATTAGCCTAGACTCATTATGTTTCCACAAATGATGTAAGTCTAATCCGTCTTGACATCTGGTGACCCTTATCTATTGCCAATTTAATATTGAACTTGTGCAATACTAGTCGATTCTTCTGTATAGGCTTGAACAATAAATCTTCTGAGCTGCAACTTAAGATACGGTCCTGATTTTTTGCCCCTGACAGAGTAGGCCTAAATGAGGGAAAGCTCTAATTCTGATGTATTATTATCTTGTCAAAAACTTTGATCTTGTTTCTCTACTGCGGCCAAAGATAGAGGTTCCCTCAGAAAAAAAAAAGTCCAAAATTCACCCATGGGAACTATTTTTTTTATCACAAATTGGGATCCAGATTCGTGATCTCCACCAGAAGCCATCTTCATGGGTGGTTTAATTACATCTAGAGGGGATTAAATTGAGGAAACAGGTTTCACCTGGTCTACATGGGCATGAAATTATAGCTCCATTTCAATTTACAAGAGAAGGGTAAATTACCACTAGATTTTTGATGAGCAACATGCGTTGTTCATTATGGGTAATTTCACAGTTACTGTAGATGAAGTCATTCAGAAGACTTCATCCTTCTACCTACCACTTGGCCGTTTTACTCTTTCTCAAACAAGAATAATCTGTTTGGGCAGAGATTTAGACTTGCAGGTCTCCAAAGGAGGGACTGTTCAAAGCCACTTCAATACTAAAGGGTTTTTTGCTTTGTGTGGATGTGTATTTGTGTTCCCACTGAGAGCGGGGCAGGGGTGGGTTTCAAAATGAATGAAATTCAAGGGGGAGTTGGACTTAATCCATTTGTGGCTACGTAGAGATTATAGGCTGTTCTCTCTCTTAACTCTACCCTCGGGTTCTGCTACTAATTCCCTCCACTAGCCTAGCCAAATGCTGCATTTGCTAAAAAAAATTAATATATATACCATAATCCAGAAATCTTTCCCAATTTTATTTACTGTTCCTCAGAGCCAAACCATTGTAATGAACATAGGGCTGATGCCAAGGACTGAGCACCAAGGAGATATCTTCAAGCTTTGGGAAATATAAGAGAAAAGAATGATGTAGCCATGGAGATGTTTCATTGCATAAAGGACAAATATGATATTCCACACGGCTGCTTTTGTTGTGGTGTCTTAACTTAGCTCTCAGGAATCGTAGATAGAATTGGGAGTGTGCTTTGGAGTTTACCAATTGAGCAGCAAATTGATGCTTTTGTGATTAAATATTCATTCAACCTACATTGCCCTCCATTTTAGAAAAATCTAAATTCCCTCCATTCCTTTCAGTTGGTTTTCTGCTTCGGTGGAAGTATGTTTGTGGGTAAGATTCTTCATCTCTTGCGGCTTTAATAGAAGCGATCCAATCCGTTTACCATTTCAACTGGCATTGAATGAAAATAGCCTATTGTTACATTCTAAATTGCAAAAGATGGATTCAGGGGTGGGATTCAACTGGTACGGACTGCCCACCCCAGCGCTAGTCTGTCCTATATTTCCTTTGTTTGAAGCCCAGTGTCATGCCCCTGTCGGAGTCTGAATCCAAGGAGGAAGCTGAACAGCTGACAGGGAGTGGGAGTGTGGCTCCGTTGGCTGTGGAGGAGCTTGGAGAAGGGCAAAGTCCGGCTGGGCAGAGCAGGGATGAGATAGAAAAGTGAGGGGAGTTCAGAGGAAGAACCAGGCCCATCGCCTCTTCATCCTAAGGCATGCAGAGAGGAACAGAGAAGAGAGCAATGTGGGTTGCGTGGCTTACGAGGAAGGAGAGGGCCCTGATTCCCTTCATTAGCCACAGCTGGGAAGACCTTTGATAAGAAAGGCAGGCTGCATGCGTCAGGCTGCTGGGAGCAAATGTGACTTTATCCTGTGTTGTTGTGGTGTATCTGTGTTCCTGGCATTTTCCGAACCGTGTGAGTTTTGCCATGCCTTCAAGTCTGAAATTCTTGCTTCTGCCCTGCCAAACTAATTACTTCAGTTTGGCTTGTTTGGACTTTACAGTTTGTGTTGCTCATGTTTTGGACTTAATTTTCTGCAGTCAAAGGCTGTTCCTGGAGGAGTTTTTCTCCAGCCAGAAGGTAACCTGGACATTGGGGACAAAGTTGGAGATAATAAAGGGACTCTTATTGCTTATCTGACTGTGTTGCCTTAGTGCCACGCCCCTGGTCATCACACCCAGCTGATAGGCGTGGCAGAGCGGATTGCCGTGCCTCAGCTGTTTTACTGATAGGGGATGCAGTTGAAGATAAGTTTTAGAGCTGTTTTCAAATGAACCGCGCGCATGCTCAACGAACCGGTTGTTACACCGGTTTAATCCCACCACTAGATGGATTCAACCTTGGGTAAATAGGAAGGCATGAGAGAACATGCAAGAAAGGTAGCATGTTCCAGAAAGGAATATATAAAATAACATTTAACCAAAGCAGGCCAAATGTTAGGTTAAATTCTGGAAGTAACTTTGGAAATGATTCTTTTCTTTTAGCATCGCTCCAACAAAAAGAAATTACGCCGACAGAACTTTTTAGCGCTGTGGCCAGCTGATTATTTTCAAGCAAATGCATCCAGGCTGTTTCGCCAAAACTAACATTGACCCAATCTGTCAGCCAATCAACAAATTCCATTATTTATAAGGCAGGGTTTTTCTTGGTTGAAGTTCAAAGGAAATCTCCAAGGAG
This sequence comes from Notechis scutatus, assembly GCF_900518725.1. The sequence goes on along the minus strand of NW_020716984.1, from coordinate 354,717 downwards.
TTTCAAAATTATAAGTCAGAGATGGCTTAGTTTTCCAGAGGAACTACGGTCTGCTTTCCCTCACAGCGGGTTGGGTAGGTCATGGCAAGAAAACATGTACAATAATTTCCAGCCAGATTTGCATCCAGCCTTGAAATTTGATGGGTTTGAATTAAGGCCCTGTTATGAAGCTGACGAGAAACCGTTCGTTTTCCACACGAGCTCTTTAAATTGTTTTTCCTATTTCCTCTGTTAATAATTCAAAGATAATCTTTACACTGGCGAGAATGTTCAGTTGATCTTTGAAGGGTGCCCGTTACCACACTGCTCTTTGTGAAAAATTGGTACATTGATCCCTGTACTTAAAAAAAAAAATTCTGACACACAAAAAATCTATCTTTAGCAAAGCAAGTTGCAGTGTTTCTTTCAGTTGCTTTTCCAAAGACCACAAGTTCAATGATTCATGTAGAGATGCCTCCATGGAAAACGGCACCCTTCTGAGGACAGATCCAATCCAGGAAAGCTCTTTAGCGGGACCAGAGATGAGGCATTCCTTAGTGACGGCTGCTTGGAAAAAAAGAGGAAGAAAGTAAGAGATCAGAGCAAGAGGCAAAAGGAAAGAATTGTTTTCTTCCTGAACATTTGGAGGGTTTTTTTTTTTTTTCCCCCCCAGTCATAAGACAAAACCTGCATGAAACAAAGCCATTCCTCTACTCTTCAGATTGTTTTGAGGTCCTTCATTTTTGGAAATTTTTAGCAATAGTACTTAGACTTATACACCATTTCACAGTGCTTTACAGCCAGGGGTGGGATTCTGTCGGTTCGGACTGGTTCAGGTGAACCCCTAGTCCGATGATCAGCTGGCCAAAAAATGGGCCCGTTTCGGCACATCCGGTATTTCCGGAAGGCCTGTTTTTCGGCCTCCCAAAGCTGCAGAGGCTTCCCTCAAGCTTCCGGGAGGGCGAAAATGACCTCCCCCAGACTCCAGAGCCTCTCCAGAGGCTGAAAACGGGCACTCCCGGTATTTCTGGACCTCCCAAAGCTGCAGAGGTTTCTCTTGAGCCTCTGGGAGGGTGAAAACAGCCTCAAAAGGGCCAAAAATCAATTGGGATGTGCACGCATGCGCAGTGCATGTAAGTTTGGCTGGGCTCATGTGCCTGTACAAATGGGTCTGCGTGCCATCTGTGGCATGCATGCCATAAGTTTGCCATCTGATTCACACGGCATATTGAATATTGAAGGTTAGTAGTTTTGAAAGCTGTGCACAAGCGTAAGCGCACGAAGCACACGATTAGCGAACCAGTTGTTACACCGGCAGCATCCCATCACCGTTTACAGCCCTCTCTACGGAGTTTATCAGCCTCCAACAATCTGGGTCCTCATTTTACCAACCCTGGAAGGATAGAAGGCTGAGTCAACCTTGAGCCGGTCAGGATCGAACTGCTGGCAGTCAGCCGAGTCAGCCTGCAATACTGCATTCTAATCACTGTGCCACCACGGCTCCTTTGACCGTGGTCAGTAATAATTGAAGATGGGATTTTTTTAATCCAAAATCATCTGAAAAGCCACATTTTCCTTTTCCTGATTTATAAAGCGAACGGTGACTTATGTGCTTATGTGAGATTTGTGATTGTGAACCCTTTAAGGTGGGCCAGTCAGGAAACAAGACACCACAAGAAAAATTAGAACACCGCTGTCAAAGATTAGACTAACAGAATACCTTTCAATCCTTTAAATCACATTGTTGTACTTTCATATGCACCACGGTAGCACGGTGGTTAGAGTGCAGTACTAACAGAAGTAGCCTTACTTCTTCTGACTGCTGGCTGCCTGCAATTTGGCAGTTCAAATCACACCAGGCTCGATGTTGACTCAGCCTGCCATCCTTCCAAGGTGCGTAAAATGAGGACCCAAATTATTGGGGGCAATAGGCTGACTCTGTAAACCACTTAGAGAGGGCTGTGAAGTGTGTATAAGTCTAAGCGCTACTGCTATTGTTTATTTTTATTGTTTCGTCCCTTTACTATTGTTACGTTTACATTTTTATCAATTTTTTTTTCTGCTTGCTGTTGTAAACCGCTCAGAGTAGCTCAGTCATTTTGCACACTTACAAGCATCGCAGCACCCACATGGACACGTGATTGAAATTCAGATGCTTGGCCACTGGCATGTCGTTATGATGTTTGCAGTGTTCCGGGGTCACGAGGGGTCACCTTTTGCGATCTTCCAACAAGCCACAAAGAAGCATAAAATGTGGATGTCGTCATCAAGAGCAACAAGGATTATCCATGGGTCAGGATGGTCTACAGCAGGGCTGCTGTGGCCTGCCAGCAGAGCTGGCAACAGACTCGGACAGTGAGGAGGTTGGGGAGGAACATGGGCCAGTCCTGGAGTCTGGGGAAGGTTCTGATGAACGAATAAGGAATAATGGAAGGAAACTGAACAAGGAGAGATTCAACCTAGAAATAAGGAATAATTTTCTGACAGTGAGAACAATCAACCAATGGAACAGAAGTTGCCTTCAGAAGTTGTGGGAGCTTCATCACTGGAAGCTTTCAAGAAGAGACTGGACTGCCATCGGTCAGCAATGGTGTAGGGTCTGCTTGGGCAGGGAGTTGGACTAGATGATCTATATCAGTGGTCACCAATCGGTGGACCACGGCCCACTGGTGGTCTGCGAGAAAATTTTGGTGGTCTGCAGAGAAATGTCACCCCCAGAGTACACCCCCCAAGCAATTAATCCAGGCTGCACAGGAACACAAGGCTGCGCCACCCACATGGCCCGAGGGAACCCTCCTGCCCACTCACTCCTTACCTGGCAAACTTGCCTGCTAAGTTGCTATTTTTCCTTTTTTTCCCCCTGACTATCAGCTGTTCTGCTGTGCCAGGAAATTTAAATTAGCTAGGAAGCAGGAAATCATTGGATTTCCTGCTTTCTAGCTAATCTTTAGATCTCCGACTCTGCAGAGCCGAACCTTCCTTAGGACTGAAGCTTCTATTTGTCAGTGCAGACTCAGGTAGCCAATGGCAGATAGACAGATCTCTGAATGTGATTCTGTGAGCAACTCAATCTGCCTGCCTGCTTTGCTTGATTTTGGGTAAAAGTTGCTCTTTTTTTTAATAAAAAATTCAATATTTACATACATAGTGTGTTGTGAGTTAATTTTGTGAGGTTGCTTGCTAGCAAATGTTATGAGTTTTTTTGCAAGCAAATTTTATGTGACAGACTCAGGTAGCCGATGGCAGAAAGATAGATCTCTGAGTGAATCTGTGATTCTGTGAGCAACTCAATCTGCCTGCCTGCTTTGCCTGATTTTGGGTAAAAGGTGCTCTTTTTTAAATAAAAAATTCAATATTTACATAAATATTTATAATATTTACATACAAGCCATGCCCAGCCAGTCACATGACCACCAAGCCACACCCACAAATTAGGCCACGCCCACAGAACTGGTTGTTAAGAAATTTGAATCCCACTCCTGCCTCTGTGTGTTTGTGTGTGTGTGAGAGAGTGAGAGAGAGAGAAAGAGGGGGGGGGGAGGGAGGGAGGGAGGTTAGATCAGATCTCTCTCTCTCTCTCTCTCTCTCTCTCCTACCAACGTCAGCAAACCACCGCCAGTCAAAATTCATATTAGTGGTCCCTGGGATTTAAAATTATGAGTTTGGTGGCCCCTGAGGTCCAAAAGATTGGTGACCCCTGATGTACATGGTCCCTTCCAACTCTGTTAATCTGTAAACATAAACATCATGTAAACATGAGACATGATCTTGCCTGTGATGGGAAATTAACTAGTCCGGCATGGCTGGTAATTCCAATAAAGAGAATATTTGCAACTCAAGGTTGAAATGAGAGGTCCTTAGTTCTCTCTGAGCTTGGTGGCTTTCCAACATTATTCAAAGTGCACTGATGGTGTGGTTTAGTTTGGGCAAGGAAACATCTGGAAGAAAACAACCAAGCTCAGAGAGCACCAAGGAGCCCTGGTTGGTAGTTGGATGTTGATTTCTATGGAATCTCAAATTGATTACTGGGAATCTAGGATCCTGCAGGAAGGCTGTATGGAATCACTTCCATATTGCTGACAAAGCCAATTGAATGTTTATATCTATGAATTCAAGCTGGATTTGAAAAGGAAACATCGCGAATAAACATCACAATTAAATCAAGCCAAACAGTCCCCGATGACCTTCCAGTGCAAATGAGCATGAGACAATATATAATATCTCCTCGTAAGTTCATTAAAAACAACAACAACAAAGGGAACATAAAGAAGTGTCACCACCTTATACCTGCCCTTAAGGTACACCCTCACCTGAGTGGGTAGACAGAAGAGCGGGTTGCCTGCAAAAGAACCTATTTGTTGCAACTTGTCATGACTCACCCCATGGGTGTGACTCTTGTGTGAAAGAGCATCAAGTGTTACAATTAAAGAGGCTTTCTTTCTGCATTTTTGCACAGTGCACAAACGAGCACAGCCTTGGGGAGTTGTGAGTTAAACCAATCCCCATCTAGGAACTCTTGGGGTCCTAGGCCAGACTGGGAAGTCGGAAAATATCCTTGAAGGAGAGAATGACAAACGGAATAACACAATGGCAGAGTTGGAAGGGACTTCAAAAGTCTTCTAATCCAAACCCTTGCTCAAGCAGAAGATCCTATACGATTGTGGACAAATGATTGTCCAATCTCTTCTTGACATCCTCCAGCGTTGGCGCACTCACAACTTCTGAAGGCAAGCCGTTCCACCAGTTAATTATTCTTACTTTCAAGAGATTTTGGAAGAAAAATCACCAGGAGCTAGCTAAGGAGAGAGAGCCCATCTTTACATATGCAATGCAATAGGCAACATTCCTTTGGCAGCTTCTGGCATTAACAGAGGGATACAATTGAGATCAAGTGAGGTACTAATACCACTCTTTAAAGCCTTAGTAAGACCACACCTAGAGTACTGCATCCAATTTTGGCCACCACACTATAAAAAAGATGTTGAGACTCTAGAAAAAGGTCAGAGAAGAGCAACCAGGATGATGAGGGGACTGGAGACTAAGGCATATGAAGAACAGTTACAGGAACTGGGCCTGGGCCTGGCTAGTCTAGTGAAGAGAAGCACCAGGGGAGACAGGATAACAGTCTTCCAATATTTGAGGGGTTCCCACAAAAAAGAGGGAGTCAAGCTATTCTCCAAAGCACATGAGGGCAGGACAAGAAGCAATGGGTGGAAACTGGTCAAGGAGAGATTCAACCTGGAAATAAGGAGAAACTTTCTGACAGTGAGAACAATCAAC
>NW_020716984.1:303127-334458 GCF_900518725.1 Notechis scutatus | reverse complement strand
TGCACACAATTTTTGGCACAGGAGCCCAAAAAGGTTAGCCACCACTGTTCTAGGGGGTCCTTGACCCTTTCTACAGTAGAGCTCTTTAAAGATAAAGGCTGCCTAAATATAATTCCTTCTACAGAGGAATGATGGAGTCTGTCATCTGCACCTCTATAACTGTCCGGTTTGGTTCTGCAACCCAACAGGACAGACACAGACTTCAGAGAGTAATTAGGACTGCAGAAAAAACAATTGCTACCAACCTGCCTTCAATCAAGGACCTGTATATTGCATGAGTCAAAAAGAGGGCTGTGAAAATATCTACAGACCCCTCACATCCTGGTCATAAACTGTTTCAGCTCCTACCCACAAAATGATGCAATAGAGCAATGAATATCAGAACAACGAGACACAAGGACAGGTTTTTTTTCCCATACGCCATTACTCTGCTAAATAAATGATTCCCTCAACACTGTCCAACTATTTACTAAGACTGCACTATTATTACTTTTAATCTTCTCATCACTCCTTATCACCCATCGCCTCCCACTTGTGACTGTATGACTGTAACTTTGTTGTTTGTATCCTTATGATTTATATTGACTGTTTCCTAGTATGATTCGATTGCTTATTGTACCCTATGACTATCATTAAGTGTTGCGCCTGATGATTCTTGACGAATGTATCTTTTCTTTTATGTACACTGAGAGCATTTGCACCAAGACAAATTCCTTGTGTGTCCAATCACACTTGGCCCATAAAAAAAAAAAATCTATTCTATTCTATTTTAGGGTAGTTTTAGAGAGGGCTTTGATGTTTTTCCCCCCACCTAAACCTCTCTTTCTTTCAGAACATCAATTTATTTTTGGCCTTTGAAGGGAAGGTTTTTCCCCTTGCATAGGGCAAAGAAACCCCTAGGTATTTTTAATTCTTGGTCTTTGAACTCCTGCTGCTTGCTAAGCAGTAACCGCCTTTTTTGCATAGTTTAACACTGGAATTCACTGCCAGCAATTGTGGTGATAGCAGCCAAGTTTGATGGTGTTAAAATGGAACTCAACATATCGGTAATTACTTACAGTGATAGAAAGAGGCTCTTGGCTTTCAGGCCAGGCTTATGAGCTTTCCAGTTACATCCAGTTTACCACTCTATTACCCCAAATAGAGAATTACCAATTACTGGTATAGATTTAAACCTCCTTCCTTTGATAAATCACCTTTCTTTTCCAGAGACATAAGATTAGCTTTGTGAATGCATTCTTGTCAGTCTTCCTGTGTGAGAGTTATTTTACCTCAACCTGGATTTTCTTCTGATTCCAAGTCCCATATACTGTTGGAAATATGGGTGACTGTTGTAAATCTAGTTGTTCAGAAATAAGTCTCATTCTCTCTGGAGAACTTTACTCCAAGGAAACTAACAATAGGATTGACATCTTAATCACTACATGGAACAATTAGTAAATTACAGGTAGCTGGTAAATGTGAAATCTCTGCCAACCCACAATTAAAGCTGGAATGAAAAAAGCAATCTTCTCTCTGGAAAGAAAAAGTTGTTTAAATGCAAAATATTATTCTACTACACTTAGCTTATTTCTCTATGGAGATTGGTTTCAATTTTTATTTCCTGATTGTACTCCTATTTGATCTCAAGCTTCAAGCTTCTTTTATCCTGTTGTTCAAAACTGGGTTCTTTCTTTTGCATTTCCTTTGTCAATCTTGTTAGCATTTTGCTGTCTTAATTCTCTGTTTTGAACATATTTGAAGATGGTAGTTTCTCTTTTGCCTTCCATTTTTCCCTTGGCAGAGTTGTTTTCCATTGTGTTTTTAAAATCTTTTTCTTAGGTATTTGAGCCTGTTTTATTATTATGCTGGCCAATGGATGCTGATTTTGTATACTACTTAGAGTAGTCTAGAATGCTATAATTTAAAAATTCATAAAGGTTAAAGATACATGGTGGGCTTTTTTTTTTCCATTAGTTACTCCTTTTACTGAGTTATCATTGTTCTGAGTTCATTAGAAAGTGTTGGGTTGTGTTTTTTTCTAATAGTTGTCCCCACTCATAAACACTTTTTTCTTGACTCTCAACTATCTGTAGAAGTGTAGAAGTTAGGGGACTGGAGGCTAAAACATATGAAGAACGGTTGCAGGAACTGGGTATGTCTAGCCTGACGAAAAGAAGGACTAGAGGAGACATGATAGCAGTGTTCCAATATCTCAAGGGCTGCCCCAAAGAAGAGGGAGTCAAGCTATTCTCCAAAGCACCTGAGGGCAGGACAAAAAGCAATGGGTGGAAACTAACCAAGCAGAGAAGCAACCTAGAATTAAGGAGAAATTAATCAGTGGAACAACTTGCCTCCAGAAGTTGTGAATGCTCCAACATTGGAAGTTTTAAAAAAGATGTTGGATAACCATTTGTCTGAAGTGGTGTAGGGTTTCCTGCCTAGGCTGGGGGTTGGACTAGAAGACCTTCAAGGTCCCTTCCAACACTGTTATTCTCTATAAATCAAGTCAAGTTAGCAAGGTAAATTGAGAATGTCCTGAGATGACAATCCTTGGTGGAGCCGATCTTCCAACAAATGATGGTATAATTTGTCTTTCATATTGCATCTGTGTCTTTTTCTTACTAAAAACACCATTTAAGAAAAAAAAAAGAGACATACTCAGGCTTATAGTAGGTAAATAGGACAAGATGTTCATTTTTAAAAATATAGGATATCCCTGGATATCCTATGTATAGTTTTGTAAATATAACTCTACTATGAAGTATCTTATGCCGATTTAAAAATAAGCTTGACACACCTGCTGAAACTAATAAAATCCTGTTTTGAACATGGATCTGTGTTACAATTATTTGAAAGTTCAAGAAGAGGGCTGTTCCAACTTAAAACAAAATAATTAGAACTGCAACAGCAGGATTTGAAACACATTGGAATTATCATCCAGAGACAGATTTTGGCACACATCCAGACATCATTCAAAGTTAGCTGAATTGAAATAGCCTACATACTATCATATGCCAAGAGTGAGTTTGCTTTAAGGAATTTGTGCATAAGCATTATAGGGAAGATTCTGCCATGTAACTGCAGTAATAAATGCAAAATTGGGAGAAACTAATAAAACTCTTTTTCACGACTGAAGGCGAATATATGTGTGACGGGGTGGGCTTAAAATTTTTTAGCAACGGGTTCTCTGCCCGGTTGCTGAGTGGGTGTGGCCATGGTGGGTGTGGCCTAGTTAGCCTCCTGCCCCATTGTGGGGGGCGTTTTTGCCCTCCCCGGGCTCCGGAGGCTTTTCTCGAGCCTCCAGGAGGGCAAAAATGGCCTTCCCAGGCTCCGGAGGCTCTCTGGAAGCAGGAAATGGGCCCATTTCCAGCCTTCCCAAATTTCCAGGTGTCCCATTTTTCATCCTCCCCGAGCCTCCGTGTGTGCCCTGCACTTACCTGCATCCAAAACGGGCCACATGGAGACTCCTGAGGGGGGGAGGGGAGGGCGGGGCCAGCCAGGAGTGGGATTTGTGTTGTGGTTAGCCGGCAGCAGGTGTGGATGGCTGAGGAGAGCGAGGACTCAGATGAAGGGCCAGGACCATTAGGGAGTGGACTGCTGCCTTCAGAGATGGTGGGGGCTGGCAGCAGCGATGAGGAGGTTCCCGAGGAGCCTGTGCCCAGTGCACGAGTGCAAGATTGCTCGCAGGAAAGAGCAGCTGCAACAGCACGGGAGACTCGGGAATAATGCTGCAAGGTAATGGCCCCTGCTTCAAGGTAAAATCCAGCTGTGAAGCGAACGTTCTTTGCAGGAAGCAAAGACATTTTGAAACTCAGCCTCATGGACATTGTAGTATCTTAGTTGGTATTTGAAGACTTTTATGTAAAATATTAAAGTATTTCTAGGTAACCTTTTATGTTATGTTTGACAGCATTTTAACCGGGGATTCGTAAGAATCATTAAAAGGTTTCTGTTCCCTTTGGTTCGTGTTTGTTTTATTGGACAAGGGTTTGGGTCAGAACAATTTGGGGGTTCTCTGAACTGCACAGAAGCTTAGCTAGGGGCTCTCCTGAACTCCTGCGAACCCCCAGCAGCCCACCCCTATATGTGTCCCAGGATAATGTTGCAGGATCTAATCTGGCTGGGTCACTGGGACTATAGGTTTAGTCTTACGAGCTTTCATACTTGTGCTGGAGAACTTCTCTCTAGCAGAATATATGCTGTTTAGTGTGTGGTATTCATATGGTGCCTGTTGTATGTGGCTTTTTAGGTGTTGATTGGAGTGTGTTGATGGCTGTTTTCATTTGAAAGTCTACTCTACAGTGGTCATACTAAAATAAAAACAAAGTATCACAAGTGGATTGGGTGGTAGTAAAACAACAAAAATGTATGTGGGAAAGGGCACTGGCATAGGAGAAGGAAATAGGCAACCCAACACATGGAACAGCCATCTCTCCCCTTGGGGAAAAAATGGAGTACGTTCCAGAAAATAAAGGAAATTTAAAGGTAGGTAATGCAGTTAAGCTGAAGACAAAAGGAAGCTGGAGACCATCTGTAAATATAGCACCTATTTCCACTTTGTCTTTTATTGTTGAAGAAAGTTAGCACTCAACCCTCTTAGTAGAATGAAATATTTTACAAAATATTAAAAAGGCAGAATATTGTATTTCCCTGGATGAGAAGAGGAGAAGCATGGATCCTAGGTAAGTGCAGGGCCCGCACAGAAGCTCAGGGAGGGCAAAAAATGAGCCTCCCGGGCTCCTGAGGCTGGAAACTTGCCCATTTCTGGCCTCAAGAGAGCCTCCGGAGCCTTGGGAGGCCGCTTTCACCCTCCCAGAGGCTTGAGGAAAGCCTCCGGAGCCCGTGGAGGGAAAAAAACGGGCTTACTGGAAGTTCAGGAAGGCCAGAAATGGGCCCGTTTCCAACCTCCGGAGCCCGGGGGAGGCAATTTTCGCTCTGCCGGAGGCTGGAGGAAAGTCTCTGGAGCTGGGGAGGGTGAAAATGCCCCCGCCGTGGTGCGGGAGGCTGACTAGGCCACGTCCACCCAGCAACTGGGCAGAGAACCAGTTGTTAAAAAATTTTGACACCCGCCCCTGGATCACACTGCCCCCGGAGACACTGCAACCATCATAAATACATGCCAGTTGCCAAGCGTCTGTGAATTTTGATCATGCGACCTTGGGGAATACTGCAACGGTTGTTAAGTGTGAAAAACGGCCGTAAGTCCCTTTTTTCAGTGCTGTTGTAACTTCAAATGGAGATTAAACAAACTGTCATAAGTTGAGGACTTCCTTACATCTAGGAAATATAATGCACTAATTTTCCCGTCCACAGCAGTTAATGCCGGCTGGTCTCCAAAAAGCCAGACAGAGCCTGAGATGAACTCAAAAGGAGACCACCAAGAAATGCACGAATTGAAGACGAAACAGAAAGTGTTGGGGGGGGGGAACCTTTTTTTTAAAGAGGAACACTCAATTCAGAGTTGTATTTTGATGCTTTTGAAAGCCAGCTACTAACAAGTCTGCTTCTCGGGGATGTCCCTAATTTAATGTGGATGCAAAAAAAATTTTTTTTTAACTCTCTACTCTGCACTTTCCCTTCATTTTTAATTATTTTTTCCTCCGTTTGTGTTCATATTTTTCACTTTTATATTGTTTATTCATTTATTGTTTTTATTTTGCTTCTTTCGTTTCTGATCCCAGACTTTTGAACTGACTGGTTCATTCTTTTATTTTCGCCTTGATATTATTGTTATATTATTTTTATTCATTAAGCATGAAATTCAGTCAACTAAACATTTAAAAATGTATCACAAATATAATTGACTGATATGGATTGCTGCCAACATCCTATATGTCAACCAAGTATTATTATTTATTATTATTATTTATTTTATTATTTTATTTTATTGTTATTGTTATTATTGTTATTAATTATTCGGCAATTTTTTTGCTTTGACATTTTATTCTTGTTTGTGGAAACTTTTCATCGTTATTCCGTTTTTATTTTCCATATTCTCTTTATTTTGATTCAGTCCTCAAGAGGTTATTCTTCTTATTTTTATTTCTCAACTTTTTATTTTTACCGTCTCCTTTTTCTTCAAATCACACTCAGTCGCGAGCTTCCCCCCCCCCCCCTCCTCTCTCCCTATCCGAAATGGTCCCGCCTCGCTGCACTCCGTTTTCTTTCGGCACAAATTCCTTAGGCACATAGTTGAGGCCCCCCCTTCCAATCGCGGCAAGTGGTTCGTCCCGCCCGCCCCCCCCCTCGCCGCCCCCCGCCACAACCCCGACCGGTCTAATTACGCGCCGGGTAGACGAGCCGGGGAATCCCTTTGGCTCTCCCGCCCGGTTGGTCCCTTCGTCTCGCGAGACATGGGAGCCCAGTTCCCACGCCTGTTGCGCCTCAGCCTGAAGGGGAAACGGAGAGGGAGAGAGACAGCCGCGGAGCAAAGCCCTGTAAGTAAAGCAGTGGGCGGGAACGAACTCGGCGTTCCCCTCTTTTTTTTTTTTTTTACTCTTAGCCCCGCCCTTCTTTTTTTTTTAAATAATAATAATAATAAAAGTTCGCGCGTGCGCATTGCCGCCCGGTCACTTTTCGTGAAGCGGGGAGAGAAAGTAGGATGCACCCGCTCGCGCGGCAACTCGCGCACTCGTATGCCCTCACGCAGGCGCGCGCGCGGCAGGCCCCCTGGGCCGCCTCTCGCGAGAGTAGGAGTTTTGGCGAGAGTTTGTGGAAGATGGCGCCTGTTGTGACAGGGTAAGTACGGGGGGGGGGAGGTGGCTGCGCGGGACGGTTCCTCCGGGGGTCGCCTCGTCCTGCCCTGCCGCGAGACCCCCCCGGGCTTTGCCCTCCCGCCGGCCTCTCCTCGGCCGGCGGCGGCCTGGGACGCGCGAGGCCTTCCTTGTTTCGGGACAACCCCCCTCCTTCCCGTCTCTCCTCTCCTCCGGGGGGGTTCCTTCCCTCATAGAGGACCGGCCGGGCGGGAGGACGCGTCTCGGGCTCGTGGAGGCTGAGGAGGAGTTCGGGATGGGTGGGTGTCCTATCCCGGGGACCGGGAGGTCTGGGCGGCCAGAGCTTCTCCTCACGGGCGGGCGAAGAGAACGTGGGAAGGCGTAGACACGTGAAACCGCCTTTTTTAAAACGTTGTTTTATTTCGCCTGAGGGGATTCCGCTTTCCCCCGGAGGAGTCCCCTCCCTGGGCTTTATAGAGGCAGCCTTTTCCTCATGCCAAACGCCAACCCTGTGAGGGAGGCCGGCTTGCGGGAGCGGCGGGGCAGCCGTCCACACACACCCCTTCCCCCGGGAGGTTTAGACTTGGAGCATCCCTTGCACCCTGTCAGCCTGTGTCGCCTATTGTTGTTGTTGTTGTTGTTGTGTTTGTCTTTGCATTCAAAAAGCGCTGTGTGTCCTACAATATTTCTTTCCCCTTCGGGGGTAGAGGTGTGGGGCGTTTGTTTGGCTCCTCTCTGCTCGTGTCTCTTCGTTTGTTGCTTATGGAGAGTTGGCTGCCTCGATTTCCTTGCGCTGGAAGCTTTTCAAGAAGAGACTGGATTGCCATCTGTTAGAAATGATGCAGGGTCTCCTGCTTGGGTGGTGGTGGGGGTTGGACTAGATGACCTTCAAGGACCCTTCCCACTTTCTTCTGTTCTATAATGGGCATGTGGACTGTCATAAACTTTATTAACCATCAATAATGAAAGTTTATGAGAAGGGTGACTCATTTTGGATCGTGTAGGCAAAGTCTCCAGGGGTGGGTTGGGGTCGGTCGAGATGACCTACAAGTTCCCTTCCCACTTTCTTGTTCTATTCTATAATGAGCATGTGAACCATCATAAACTTTATTAACCATCAGTAATGAAAGTTTAGGGGAGGGGTGACTCACTTTGGATGGTGTGACTTCCTATAGGAAAACTGGGCTTTTCCGAAGGGAGAGAGCTGTCATCTCAGCCCTATAATTATCTGGCTGTAATGGGTCAGGTTGGTTGCATAACGTGCTTCATTTCCCCATCTTTCTGGCAGCAGGTTGGTAACCTGTTTTAAGGGCTGAGCTGCTTCCCTAAAATTGGGTTTCAAACAAATTTGGCAGATTTAGTAATAATGGGAGATTGCTCAGCAAGGACAGTTTGGGGCCACGTACATGTCCCACTGTGAAATGTAGGGGTTCTCTTGTATCAAGCAGAAATGGATGCCTTCCTCTTGTTTGATGTTTCACCCCAACCTGTTCTCTCTAAATATTATTGCTTCTGCAAATACCAGTAGTATATAACCTTTGGAGCCTTAAAATATATTGAAATGAGGGTTGGGATTGGACCTCGATTTTTGTTTTTCTATTTAGAGCTCACATTGCTTGTTATAAATAAAGAATAGTTCAATCAGCATCTGTCAACTGAAAGTATTTGATTTTCAATGATGGAGAGCATGATTTGGTGCTTATAGAAGTTCTCTTTATCACAAACCATTTCAAAATATGTGAAGTTGCCTCTGTGATATATTAACTTCTTATGTTAATATATTAGTATGCTGTGGTTGCTTATTAGAACTGTCATCATTTGCTGATTCTGTGTTGTCCACAGTAATAATAGCTGCTCATTCAGTTTTGTTACTTGTAATATTTTCCTTAAAGAGAATTCTTATCTCTTTTATTTATGGTTGTCCATTGGGAGTGTGCTTTCCTCTTTAAAAAAACAGGATTTTTTTCCCTAATCTGAAATCATGTCCTTGGGTACCCAAAGTTAGGATAACCAAATAAAACAGTTTATGTTATGTTTCAAATTTTCTGGGATGTAAACATAAATAAACTACTGGCTGTTTTGTTAATTACTGATATCTCAACTAAATGTATAATTTTCACACTTTAAATAGATTATATATTGGGGTTGGGGAAATCCCATATTTGTTGCCATAAATATGATGGTTAAATTAAAACCTATTCCTGGCTTAAGTATTGATGTTTTTTTAAAAAAAATCTGTTTTGTTTTGTTCTAGTGCTTTCTAAGGTTCTTATGAAATCGTTGTTTGGATGTTATTCCTGAACATTTATAGGGATTGTGGAGAAAGGCTTAGCTTTGCAGAAAAGATAGGAATTTAGAATACTGCCTTATTACAATGGGATAAAGCAGTCCTTTCCAAATTAAGCACTTTAAAATAAATTTACAGAATTTTCCAATCAAAAATTAGTCATCTTTGCGAACACATTTGTATTAAATTTATACTTGTTCCTTTCCTTTTTTTTTTCCAGTTGTGGATTGGACTTCATTCCCTGTTTTCAAAACAATGTTTTTGGCATCTTTTAATTCTTTAAGTACATCTTTTATTCTGCAAATGAGATATTAGGACACAAATTGCCAATATGTCACAGATAATCTACATATTGCCAATTTCATAGTAAATCTGAATATTTTATTAAGTTATATGGGTTTTTTTAAAGCTCAGAATCTTCAGGATTCTGATTGAAAGCCATATCCTATGGGATTATAACATGTCACAATTAGACTAGTGGTGTTGCAAAATTTGTAATAAGTTGTGGAATTTGCTGTGTATTGAGTGACAGTGTTGAAAACCTGCACCCATTTTATTAACCAGTTTACGCTCATTATTTAATTCTGCTAGAGACGTTGTAGGCAGAATAGTGTAGAAATATAGTGTAGGAAAGGATTAACCTTAAAGTGCCATGTGAATTATTCAAAATACTATCTTTATATCTAACCTTTCAGCAAAACAGTTCAGAATCATGACAGCCTTATGACATGAGCTGAGTTTGCTCAGAGCCTAAGCCTTTAGCTGAACTGAGATTTTAATGTGAGGTTTCTATCTAGCATTCAAGGCATTATGGTACAGTGACATACCCCCCCAGGGGGTGTGTTTACATCCTCTTTAGTTTTATTAGTAAGTTACAAGGAAAACAAAAAGAATGCTTATTTTCTGCTACCTACGTTCCCTTATGTTGAAATGCAAAGCCAACTATTAATTACTTTCTGCCAGTGCATTGTAACTTCAGATTTGTAAACAAAAAGGTTTGTGCCTGTCAGATTAAATCTGAAAAATAAATTGTTTCTCCATAGAGGTTAAAGGTTCCTTGCACTTTTCTGAGAAATAATTGAAACAGGTTTCATGTATTTTTTTTTAAATGTAGCATTTTTAAAAACTGCACTCTTTATTTTACAACATTTTAGTTTCTAAGTATTAATTCATAGATGTAAGTAATTGCTTACATGAGCCATATCAGTTTCCCTCAGGTGAACAGCCAAGAAAGCTTTTAAAACAACACATAGATAAGCTTATTTTTGGTAGTCATTCTAGATACTATGTAAACACGGTTGTACAAACCTGCAAAAGAACTTACAAATCTCTTGGAATTTTTTTGCAATGTTTTATTGCAGGGGTAGGCAGCTTTGCTGTTTCCAGGGCTGTAGCAGCAAAGAAATGAGGTAATTTTGTTAACAGCTTGGGTCTGTGTTTTTGTGAGAGGAGATTGTACTTAGAAAAGAAAATCTAGGGTTGACCAGGCAGCATTTTCATTATTTCCAGAAAGAACCCCGTTGACAAGAACTTACACCATAACATGGCAAGTTAACATGAAGTCAATGTTAGATATGATTTTGGAGATGAATTCCTCCAAAGGGGAAATTACCTGAAAGAGTTGGAAGTGCCTGGGATTGTGGTATAGCCTTGTGCTCTTATATCAGAAACTTTCCTTAATTTAGGGCCTTCACTTGCTCATAAAATTGAGATTCATTCTTGTCTTGGATATCAAGAGTAGACACTGTCATTGTGCATGTCTTTCTAGAAACTACTAGCATTCAAGCTGAATTTTCTTACAAATATTTTAAATTACCCTCATTAGTTGTAATATTTGCATGTCAGTAACATTATCTGTGAATTACACTGGTTACTCATTGACATTTTGATGGGACAAACTAAACATCTAAATAAAAGTATTAGAAATGGTTAGGAAATTGATTATTGATTATATTTAAAATTTAGCATTACAAACAGACTTATTCAAAAGGACTAGAATGAACATTTTTTGGTAAAATATTTTCTGAAACAAGCATTTCAGCTTAAAGAAAAATACTCAATGTCATTTTTGTAATGTTCTTTAAACTTGTAATTGTGTGATATGGCCTCACTTTAAAGATCATTGCAGATTTAGTAACCCTTACATATGGTTTCTTCCATGAATTTTCAGACTATTGGTGGCACTGAATGCTGCAACCTCCTAGATAACCTCACTGAAGAAACTAGGATGAAAGGGACAAAAATTTATTTAAGACTTATTTTGATTTTTGATGAGTATGGGCTTTCATACTTCACTGATATTTTGTCAGTGAAATGTTATGCTTTGTATTATATTGGACACTTAGATAGGAGTGTAGTATTTCATACATGTGATTTCTTTATTTACAATTCAGGGCAGTTTACATAGTGCTCCCCACTTCAGTTCCAATAACAACCCTGTGAAGTAAGTGGGGCTGAGAAAGTGAAAGAGGTTGACTTGAGTGAGCTTCAGTAATGGAGAGTGGACTTAAATCTCCCTCCTTATTATATTTTGTTTTAATGTTTACCAACTTTTAATGTTTGTAAGCTTCCCAGAGTCATTGATTAGATTTGTGGGCGACACACAAATCTAATCAATAAATAAATATCTCCCTGGTCCTCCCTGCTTTACTAAACCAAACCAGCTCTCTGTCAATTTTACTATAATTTTTTGGGGGGATGTATTGATTTGTGGGTGCTATTTAGATAGAGACTCGAGGGTTCAAGAGGTTAGAGATATATTCTCTTCAAAGTTTGAAATTATAAAGTTGTTTCTGTCTTTCATTTATTATGTGTGTGAAAAGCTTGTTCTAATAGCTCTCTATTAATAGCTCTCTCATACAACAGCTACCTCTCTGATTGGCTACCAGGATTTAAGCGGTGGAGACATCTTGAAGACTTGGTTCGAATCTCTGAAACTAAGCAGGGACTAGGACTTGATTAGGACTTGAATGGCATTTACTCCCAGGCTGAAAAGCTAGACTGACAAGTGAAAAAAAAACATCTTAGAAGAAGGCAACTAAAAATCAATGCTGAAAAAAGAAAGTTAAGTGAATGCAAGAAACTTAGTTCAATATAAGATATATTATATATATTGGAGAGTCAGTTTCGTCTAATGGTTAAGAAACCAGGAGGTGCTGAATTCTAGTCCCGCCAGAGGCATAAAACTCGGGAGGGTGACTTCGGTCCAGTCTCTCTCTCTCTCTCTCTCTCTCAGCCCATGCACCTCACAAGATTATTGTGAGAAAAATAGGACAAAGTAGTATTAGGCACGTAGTTTCCAATGTTGGACTGCAGATTAAATAATTGCACGATGGTAATACACCAGTGAATCGTATATCATTTTGAAGAACTTGCTGCTAGATAGAGGCAACAGGAAGCTCTCAAAAGCAACCAGCCTACTCTATAAGATACCACCAAAATGCACATCTGAAAGCATTGGGAAAATAAGATTCTTATCATTCCTGTCCTGAGAGCACTGGACAATTAGTTGAGCTTAGTGAGATTTTCTGCAGTTAAGGACATATTTGTATTTCTGTTCTATATGTCAAAAGAGTTGGCATGCTCTTTTCCTTTGGTGTATAAGCTCCTCCATGTGGCAATAAACTGCATTTTGCATTGTGCGCTGAAGATGTTACCTACCGTCGTCCCATCATATTCTCTGTATATCTGTCTTCAATAAATCTGTCATACCACAATGTGATTTCCTAACTCTTAAAAATACCTGTATGCTAGAATTGAAACTAAACAAAATGGATGAATGACTGAAAAAGTGAATGAATAAATACAGGTAATCCTCAACTCATGACCGCAATCGATTCCAACATTTCTGTTGTTAACAAACATTTGTTCAGTGAGTTTTGCCTGATTTTTATGACCTTTCTTGCCACCGTTGTTAAGTGAATCCCTGCAATTGATAAGTTAGTAACCCAGTTGTTAAGTGAATCCAGCTTCCCCATTGACTGTGCTTGTGAGAAGGTCGCAAAAGGGGATCACATGATCTTAGGACACAAGTATGTATGAACCAGTTGTCAAGCATCTGGATTTTGATCACATGATCATAGAGATGCTTGCAAAGGTATCTGTGAAAAATGGTCATGTCGCTTTTTTCAGTTGTTGTAACTTTGAACGGTCATTGAATGAACTGTTGTGAATTGAGGACTATCTGTATTTAGCTAATCTCCCAGCTGTGATTCTGATTGAGAAGATGAAAAAAACCCAGCAGGCTGTACACCCGCAGAGATAGGCAAGAAAATGTGTCCCCTTGTCCCAACCCATTTATCTAAGCAATTGTTTTTTATCTATGTAATTTTTGATTCGTTCTGTGCTGATTTTGTGTGGCTTATGTTGGATCTTGCTAGTTGTTTTTAAACCATGCTAATGGCGAGTTTGTGAATGTGTTGTTCCAAATCAATGAAAAAAATAAGTATGGCTGTCCAAACATTTATTTGAATTGGAAATACTATTTTTATTTCCTAACTAATGCTCAGGGGAAAAATATCCCCTGGCCACTTAACTGTAATAGAAGCATATGCTGTTTGTGTTGGGAGAGGAGGATGAAGAAGTAGATGTGAAATATTACCAGGGAAAAGGAATAAAGGTTTTGTCTCATTTTTTTCCTGTAAGTGCAGTTCAGTCTGTACAAAGGAGAATAAAAAAAGTAGGCCAGAATAAAGAAGATGTAGGAGAGCATCATTCTAGCTCCTTGAAATTGTTTTGAGTCTTGATGATCGACCCAAAATATTAAAAGAGTTTGCAAATTAAATCCAGGCTGTTCTCTACACTCCTTGTAATGACTCTGATTCATAGGAGAATTATCTTCTCCATCTTCTGAAATTTGGACATAGAGATGTGAGCTTAGAGTAGTTGCACATTTTAAATTGAATAGAAGAAATGTCCCCTCACATAGTGCCCTAGTACCATTGTTTTTTGTCTTAACCTATATTTGAAACGTTGGCACTGCTTTTTGAGAACGATACTGAGAACTTGAAATTTATATAGAGAAGAGAAGCCAATGAAAGCCAAAGGTCTTGTAAGCAAGTTTTTGGAGAAACTTTTGAAATGATATGATTCAGTGTATTTAGCTGTGAGTAGAAACATAAAGAGAGGAAAAATAATGATCTTCAAATACTGAAAGGGTGCCCCCTTGCATGCGCAGGGAAGGCCTTGAACTAAGGAATGGAATTTCAAGGAAGTTGTTTTAGCAATAGATCCTTAGAAGCTTCCATTCCTCTTGAATGGAATGCACGATAGACTATTTTTTGCTAAAAAAAAAATGTTTAAAGCAGACGTTAGATTAAGAGAGGGACAATAAGTGGGGTGTAGCATTCATTAAATATTTGTTGTTTGCATTGGAATTTTTGTGCTGTTTTTTGGTGAGATTATATTAAGAGATTTCTGTGAGCATTGCAAAACTTTTTGTATAAGTTTCCAGCTATAATATTTAGTTATTGTGTATTTGGATCTGAAACTCAACCACTTGGAGTGTAGTGCTTGTCTTTTTTATTCACCTGATACTTAGGATTGGTCCCAAATGTTGGAAGACAGTTACAGTCGCTCCTTGCATTCTAGAGCTGCTTTGATCATTGAGTTAAATACTCGCCAACATCTTTACCAAATCTACTGTATTTACCTGAGAGGAAGTTAGTCCTGCATATTATTTTTCTCTTCTTCCTTTGAAAGAGTAGATGGGCAGAAGGTAGAGAAAGTGAAGGTAGAACAAGCACTCTTGCAGACCTCAGTTTCTCATTTTGTCAAATTAGAGATGCCCCCTTTGGTTTGGGAGTGGGTATTATCTTCCTGAAAAGGCAGCCTTCAAAATAGAATAGAGCCAAGGTAAAGAAAAAGACACTGTAATTGAATTCATAAAAACTACTGATTAAAGATTCCTGTGAAAGGAAGTGTCACATTTTTAAAATTGATCCTCCCTCTGCCTGTGCTAGTAGTTCTCTCTCACACATGCAGAAAAAAATTATATCCGCAAACAGAAAACAGAAAAAAATTATATCCGCATGTTGAAAGAAAGAAATACTTTTAATATGTATTTGCTATATCTTTATATGTGGAAAGGAAAGCCATACATCTAAACAAATATGCTTGCATAGTTTTATGATTGCTGACGCCCCTTCTGTTCAACCATGCTGGATGAAATAGTTTCCAATAAGCCCTTGCAGTTCAAGGGAGTTAGTTGGTGGGTGCTTACTTTAGTTTGGGGAGGACGGGACATCCTTCTAATCTTGGGGTGATTGGTACAGAAACATTTGATCTTTTTCCTGAAATAATTTTGGTGCAACCTCAGGTCCCTTGGAAATATTCCATTGTGCATTGTGACTCTCATTCCAGCCAGTAAACTTGTAAATTTATTACAATAGGCTTAACTCTAGCCTGTACATTTGAGCAATGAATACCAAGGAACAAGCAGCTCATATTAATTGCGTAGAACCTATGAATCTAACACATTCTGCCCTGAAGTCTTTAGGAAGTTTAGCAATTAAGGGAAAAATGTCCTTGCACCATTTTTCTATTAGCATTCTTCGGATACAAATGTAGTAAAAATCTTACCATTTTTGCTAGGTGTAGCTGAGAAAAGAATAAGGGTGCAAAATTCAATATGTATTTCTACGTGTGTATGAAAAAACTACATATATACTTATATATGATATCTACCTGCACACATACACACACAGCTACAGTCTGGTACTTTTTCCATTAAACTATGATAACCTGGTATAACCATGTCAACTCAGTCATTCCATGTAAGTTCAAGAACAGGCAAAACTGCACTTCACAGAACTTTTAAAGGAAAAGACGTTCCAACAAACTTTTGCCCCCATTTTAGAACAAACAACTTAAAAGGTTCAAGGTTCCATTTACGACAATGGCTTTAGATCATTAATACAGTATTACTAACTTTAGCTGATTTTTTTTTTAAAAAAAAAAAGCTTACTTCATAGTAGGAAAGTTTTCAGGCTTCCCCCCAAAGTCCAATAATTTCCAGTGGTATGTTATCAAAAGTAACCATATCTTCTACAAGAATAATGCTAATGTGATGTCTTCTAATCTGAAAATGAGTGACTGATCCCAGGTCACTAGGTTTCCTTGTGATTTAAGAGAAACTAGGAAACCTGATCTTCCCAGTACATGTTAAGTATTCTGTCTTCTTCAGTTGTTTTATGTCCAGGAGTTACTTCCATTAAAGATATGACTGTCACCTGCTCCTTGAGCAGGAAACATTTTATGTCTACAGTGCTCAAAGCCCCTCTGTAAGGAAGATTGGCAGTTTCTGAATTTGGGAAGGGAGGGGAGGGGAGAGGAGAGGAGACTATCCATGTAGTGGATGGATATCCTGCAGTAGTTCACTTAATATTTGTGGCAAGAAAGGTCGTAAAATGTGGCAAAACCTGCTTAACAAATGTCTCACTTAGCAACAGAAATTTTGGGCTCAGCTGTGGTTATAAGTCAAGGAATACCTGTACACATTTGAATTGTTAAGAAGTACCATTTTGCTCTGCTGTATACTTAGATGCATCAAGTTTATATCTGGCTGGGCATCCAAGGTGCCTCTGAAATATAGCAATCAAAAAGTCACTTGTATTCTGATCCTACCATAGAGCTGAAGAGGATAAACTATTCCTTTGGTTTCTCTAAGTAACCAGACTTGTTTTTTAACTGTCTGATGCCTTAAAAATGATAGAATTGTGAAATCTCTGCTGATTTTTAGATATCTACTACTCTTCGATAGGCTCGATATATGCAAGCACCTAATTTATCTTGACTAAACCTGGATGCTAATTAATCTTGACCCTGATTAGTTTTTGAATGTGGTAATGCCTGACACGTTCCAGATTGTTACTTAGAATGCTAAGCTTGCCGGGGGGGGGGGGGGCAGCCAATAAGGCCGGACACTGAATAAATGCAATGAGCAGATGAATTTTCATGGAAGTGTCTTTACTGTTTAAGTTTCAATTAGGATGAGTAATAGTTAGGTGCTACTGTCTCAGAAGTTCCTCTTTGATGATAATCTGAGGCACTTACCTGTGTTGCTCCACAAACTTCACCACAAGTTGGGTTAATCTCTGATTAGTTTCTGAACTACCGTATTTCTCCAACAATAAGCCCCCCCCCCAATAGGAAGACCTAGCATGTTTTGTAGGGATAAAATGAAATTAAGCCCCTCCCCCCAAATTTAGGCCTATTTTAAAACATGCGAAATTGGGGGGGAGGGTGGGGGGGGACTTTCCTTTAGGAGCGCCCCACAGGCAGCCACACCTCGTCACCAGCCACTCCTAATGGCCGATCATGGCGGAGCGCGGAGTGCTCCCTACCCCTACCAAGCGCCTTTGCTGCGGACCCGGGTATGGTGCTGGTTGAAGACCGGGTCAGCGGGAGGGTGGCAGCGGCATGGATGTCGGTCTCGGCGGGGCACTTTAAATCACGAGAACTTCGGTGCCCGCCGCTGCTGCTTCCTCCGCCGCTCTTGCTTTCCCTTTGCATTCCTCCACCGGCAGCGTTTCAGCCGCTTCTCGGGTGGGGGAGCTGCCTCTGTAGCTTCCACAGTTCCTGCTGGCGCTGCCGCTGTTCTCTCGCCAGTGCTAGCAGGAACCGTGGAAGCTACAGAGGCAGCTCCCCCACCCGAGAAACGGCTGAAACGCTGCCGGTGGAGGAATGCGAAGGGAAAGCAAGAACAGCGGAGGAAGCAGCGGCGGCGGGCGCCGAAGGTCTTGTGATTTAAAGTGCCCCGCCGAGACTGACATCCACACTGCTGCCGCCCGCCCGCTGACCCGGCCTTCAACCAACACCATACCTGGGTCTGCAGCAAAAGCGCTTGGCAGGGGTAGGAAGCCCTCCGTGCTCCACCATGATCGGTCGTTGGGAGTGGCTGGTGGCGAGGCTGCCTGCGGGGCACTCTAGGTGAGGGTGCGCGGGGGAGGGGAGAAATTAATTCACCCCCGAAAAGATGGCCTAGCCGTTTTTTCGGGGCTCAAAAAAAAAATAAGACCCGGCCTTATTATATGAGAAACACGGTAATTATAAAGTATTATTTAGAAGGCCCTAAGAATAACAGTACTATATTGGATACTGGATGAGACCTCCAGTTAAAAAGAAAATACTTTAAAACTGGCTGATCAATCGCACTCAACGAGTAGTCCTCAATGGAACTGCATCTACATGGAGGGAAGCATGTAGTGGGGTGCCCCACGGCTCCGTTTTAGGCCCAGTATTCAACATGTTCATCAATGATTTGAATGAAGGGATAGGTGGGGAACTCATTAAATTTGCAGGCGACACCAAGCTGGCAGGAATAGTCAACACTCCAGAAGATAGGCTTTAAGATACAGAGGGATCTTGACAGACTTGAACGTTGGATGCTTATTGAACAAAATGAAAATTCAATGGTGAAAAAAGTACATTTAGGCAAGAAAAACCATTCTGAATAAGTCAATAATTAATAAAGCACGTTTTGATTACTTTTTAAACATCTACCAAACTTTTTTTTTCAAACTTGAGCTAAATTTGAAGCATATTAATTTATTAATATACAGGAATGCTAAAGAGATGATCATTTCCTTGCACGTGATTCCTTATTTGAATTCCTGTATAAAGCAAGTGTTGCTTTCTTAGGTAGGGAAGCCTTTTATTTAGACAGGTACTACTATATCCATTTGACATCCAAACACCACACTGAGTTAACCAAAATATTTTAAATGGTATGGTAGTGTTGTAGGGTTTATTGAAAATTTTACAAATTAGGGGATTTTTTTTTTCATGGAATAAAGTAGTCCTTGACTTACGACCACAATTGAGCCCAAAATTTCTACTGTAAAACAAGACAATTGTTAAATGACTTGTGCCCCGTTTTACAGCCTTTCTTGCCCCAGTTTTTAAGTGAATCAGTACAGTTAAGTTAGCAACATGGTTATTAAGTGAGTCCGGCTTCCCCATTAACTTTGCTTGCCTGATGGCCACAAAAAGTCATCCCAGGACACTAACAACTGTCATAAATATGAGCCAAGCATGATTGTGAGGATGCTGCGATGGTCATAAGGGTAGAAAATGGAGATAAGTCCTCTTTTTCAGGGCCGCTCTAATAGTTATATTAAATGACTTGTTGTAAGTCAAGGACTACCTGCAGTCATTTTCTTGTTTTGTAGTTATGTGACATCAGGCAATAAGACATCATATTTGGAACATAAATCTGGAGTGTTATTTCTGTAGAAGTAATGATTGATTTATCTTCTTTAATCATCATCTCAATGAATACTTCAGCTTCAACCATAACAACACAAGAGCACACAATAGATACAAACTCAAAGTAAACCGCACCAAACTTGATTGCAGGAAATACGACTTCAGCAATAGAGTGGTCAATGTCTGGAATACTCTACCCGACTCTATAGTCTCTTCCCCAAACCCCAAAAACTTTAACCTTAGACTGTCTACTATTGACCTCACCCCTTTCCTAAGAGGTCTGTAGGGGGCGTGCATAAGCGCACCAACGTGCCTACCGTCCCTGTCCTATTGTTTCTCTTATTCTTTTATTTTTCTTATATGTACCCATTTCATGTATTCACAACTATGTATACACTTATACTTATTATCTTGTAAACAATTGGCAAATCAAATAAATAAAAATAAATAAATAAATCTGTTATTTATGCATGATAAATGGATCGTGTTTGCTTGCAAGTTACCTTTAGCAATAGCATCTGCGTAATTTACTCTTCAAAACCATAACGATGTATTCGCGGACGTTGGCAAACCATACAGAAGTTGTCTGTATGTTGTGTCAAGCTCTAATGTGCTTTGCCTGAACTTTTGGCGTGAAACTACCTGATATGGTATTTGAGTTCTAACAGGGATAGGTAACTGACAATCCCCATTTCTTTTAACCTGGACCCATTTTAAAAATAATAAAAGTCCAATTGTGATTTAATTCAGTTCATTTTTTAAGAAAAAGATTTTTATCCCACTTTTTCCCTATAAAGTTTCTTTTTCATAATCTTTCCACCTCCTCCTTTCCACCTCCTCCACAACAACAATCCTGTGAGGTGGGTTGGACTGGCCCAAAGTCACCCAGCTGGTTTTTCATGCCTAAAATGGGACTAGAACTTACAGTCTCCTGGTTTCTAGGTCAACACATTAACCTCTGTACCACAGTAGCTTATTATTATGGTTGATCACACAATCATCCAGATGTTTAGATTTGGCATTTTTTGTCTGTCGGTCGAGCTCTTCCTATGGACCTGTGATAGGCAAATATTGTTGCTTAATAATATTAAGTGACGCAGGATGGAAGCTATGCAGGTGGAGGAGAGGAGTGTGTATGTGTGGAGGGGGTGTTTAATGTCAACAGTAGTTCTGTGGCTTCCAAGGGAGGAAGCAGCCACGTACCAAGAGAAGGCCCAAAAGAAGAGGCTGCACAGTCCTGAACTGGATGAGGAAATGTGGAAAAGGTTCAGGATAGCCCCACCCTAGGATCTCCCCGGATATATCTATTAAGTTAGTTGTTACAGCTGTAGTCTGTCAAGATTCTGTCTATTAGACATAAGCAAATAAAGAACTGCTCTTGATTGGATCTCACTGTTTTGTCTTTGGGCTTGGGCTGGACATAAACCGTGACAAGTAAAACTGACTTTTGTAATTGAGGATTTTGTCAATGGTAATGATGTTTGAATGGTGCTCTAGATCAGGGGGGTCAAACTCAAGGCCTGTGGGCCAGATCCGGCCTACGGGGTGCTTAGATCTGGCCTAAGGGGCCACCCCTGGAAACAGCAAAGGACTGGCCCGCGGTGCCTCTGCCAGTGAAAACGGGGCTTGACCTTGCAGGAGGTCGTCCCAGCCAGAAACGGAGCTTGTTTTTGCTGGCAAGCTATCTGGCCACTACAGGCACCCTCAACACGAGTGACATCAACCTGGCCATGCCCACTCTGCCTCCCCAAGGTCAAACACAACCTGATGCAGCCCTCAATGAAATCTAGTTTGACAACCCTGCTCTAGATATTTCGTGATTGCCACCCCACCCCACCACCCCATAAAGGGTGTCTATTCCTATTGCTACTATCTTTGCTTTTATTGTTATCAGGTCATCCATCACTCAGAAATAATAATTTTTAAAAAATATTTCAGTGTCCATCCTCCAGGCTTTGTTTTAGGCAAAGCGGGTCAGGAATGGAGAAAAGAGAAAGTCCACAGCTAAAGTTGGCATGCACTAGCAACGTTTCGCTTGTATCTCATGCCTATTTTGTAACTAATGACTTGCTTTTGTGTTTTTTCCCTACAGGAAATTCGGTGAGCGACCTCCACCTAAGCGGCTCACCAGGTAAGGTTCAGGTCTTGTGTTCAGAATGGGGGGTCTTCCCCAGTGGCGTTTAATATTTAATTATAATATCGGTTGCCTCTCTGGAAAGGCAAGAGGGATCACTGAAGCTGTCAGAGCTATGACAGCAGGCAGTCTGTTCTCCTGGCTTCTGAGCTCCGTTTTGTCATTCTCCGTACAGGAGTAGGCAGCTTCACCTGCACTTTCACAGAGCTGCTAACAATTACTCCTTCCTTCAATCCTTTATGGAAAATGTGGAGACCAGCATCTTCCTATCTGTTACTACAAAGGGAAAGGGTTCTTACCCCCCTCCCCCGAAATACATAGGTGTGGAGCATCCCTTCCTTAATGTTAACATCCTTCAACTGTACCCAGTTCACTGACATTGGTGGGAATCAACCTGATCGGTAAAGGTAGCCCTTGACTCGCTGGCAACTGCAATTGAGCCCAAAATTATGGTCGTATGGGGTGGGGTGGGATGAGAAGATGGCCATGAGAATTTAAAACAAAGGGAACCGTAATAGCTTTGGCAGACCCCATAAGAGAAATGCAGCTGCACGCAGTTCAGACACATAGCAATGTCAGCCTTTGGGGTGCTTTAAAAATACACGCATACATTGGTTTTTCTGTTAACTTGATTACCTTTGTTTTTCAATTCTTAGGGAAGCTATGAGGAACTATTTAAAGGAGCGTGGCGATCAAACAGTCCTAATACTTCATGCAAAAGTGGCTCAGAAATCCTACGGAAACGAAAAAAGGTAACGCCGGATATCTCAAACTATGCACTGGGCTATTTTGCAATTGAATGTTTTTTTTAAAAAAATATGCAGCTTTCAACAATCGTTTGCTATTTGGCTATCATGGGTTGTAACTCCTAGAATTCCTGGCTCGGATGCCTGCAGGGCAAGTTTTATATAAGGGGGTAAGGAGATAAGAAAGAATGGTGCAAAATTCCTCGATTTTTTGTTGTAGACATTTAAAATACACTACCTGATTATCAGGTTCTTTTTCATTTCTGAAGTATTGGTTGACAAACTGTAGCTAAACAAACAAACAAACATAAAAAATCCTGAAAAGTTCAGGATCCTTAAGAATTTTGCACTGTTAAGTTTGCTCTGAATTATTTTAAATGGTCTTCCTTACATTCACCTCTTGTGTGGAACGCCATCTAGTGACCGTTTAAAATAAGTTCTCAGCAAGCATACATTTCTGTCAATCAAATAAATTACAACAAAATACATTTAAAAAAAGAAACAGAGTGGGTGTATATGTCTCAGAATTTCATTTTTTAATGTATGCCATTGTGTTCACAGAAAAAAGTGACAATAAAGTCTTGTCTTGGTCTTTCTTGATTTTTGTCCCCCTAAGCAAAACAGGGTTAGAGGAACTGGGGAAACCACTTCAGTTGTAGTACTTCAGATTAAAATTCTTATTGACATTTTTTCAAATTGTCTCCCCACATTTTTATGGCTTCAAAATCTATAAATCGAAGGTATATAATAATAATGGAATTTTTATACAAACGTTCTTGGGAAATACATGTTCTAAATACAGCTATTAGGTATGAGCCAAATATTTTAATTTTTTTAAAATAACACATGTCTACCCTTGAAGCAGTAGTGGGTTCCTACCTTGGTCACTTCCGGTTTGGTGGGTGATTGCATGCGCACCCGCCCCTAACACGCATGCACGCACTCCTAACACGCCAATCAGCTGAGAGGATGAAGAAACGAAAAACTAGGAGCGACTCTCCCACCCATGCATGCCCTTGTCGCTTCTTGGAAGAACCGGTTTGGCCGTACCGGTAGTTATTTTACTACCGGTTCAGTTGAAGCAGTCCGAACCGGTAGCATATCACCATTGCCTTGAAGGCCTAGTTGGTAAAGATTCATGCGGAGGCACTGTCTTCCCAGTAATTCCGAGTCTACCACAAGAGAAATCTTTTCATTAATTAGAGAAGCCAGCAGAAATAACAAACAAAATCAAATCCTACATCTGATGGGATTTGGGAGCAAAACAAGGATTTGGAGAAGTTTGTAAGTATATTTCTGACTTTGGGAATCCAATTAAGTTCCATCTTCCACTTTCCCTTTTCTGGATTTAAATAGCTCAGCGACAAAATCGAGCTACTGATTGAAGCACTAGGCTTGAAACCATCAGATCATGAATTCCAGTCCCATCTTAGGCAGGAAAGCCAATTGAATGACGTTGAGTCAGTCATTTTCTCTCATCCAACCCACCTCACAGGGTGGTTGAGGTGGGGAAAAGAAACTGCGTGGTCGGGCTTACTTTTGGGGGGAGGAAAATAAGGTGGGGGAATTGCCTCTGCCTACCAGCATCCATCGGTATTCATCTGGCTAGTCCTGTCAGTGTGTGAGAGAGTTGAAGGCTGTTTGGAAACTGAAACAGTATTTGCTGTGTGAGCAAGAAGGAGACAGCAAGGAGCCTGGGCGTGGCTTAGCTCAGCTGTTCTGTAGTAAAGCTGCTGGGTGCTGTGAAAGTAAAACTGAAACTCCTGTCCTCTGCTTGTGTTTTGCATTTGGAAGATAATTCTTTTCAGGTGGGAAGGGATAATAGAACTCCTTAGCATCAGAGTGTGTATATTAATAATAATATAGGAAATACTAATGCTCTGATGGTCATTTCGAAAAATCCTTTCTTAGTGAGTACCTAGAAGCCAAGAGGAACATACGTGCCAAATTTCAAGTTTGTAGGCTATACGGTTCTGGAGATTTTGTGATGATGCGCCAGTGGTATTTCACTTTTATATATATAGATATATTAAAAATCTAAAACAATTATCCCTTGCTCAGAGTATGTATAATTCTTTTCCCTTGGCGCCTTTTCCTTCCAAAATGGCATTTTGCGCTAGAAACAAATGACTTGATACTGAAAGGGAAACGTGTTCCAGATGAACCTAACATTCTGCTCTTTTGTCTTCAGATTTTTTTGCCCTCCTCCGTGTGTCTACCTTATGGGTAGCGGATGGAAGAAAAAAAAAGAACAAATGGAGCGAGATGGCTGTTCTGAGCAAGAATCTCAACCATGCGCCTTTATTGGGATTGGAAATAGCGACCAAGAGATGCAGCAGTTAAACTTGGAAGGAAAGGTGGGTTGAATGTAACTTAGAGTTTGCAAATCTGGTTACTGATATATCATGGTCAGTGTGAGTAATAAATTGGTTCAAGGGGCAAATGCACTACATTTGGTTCTTCTCTGTTAATTTGTAGTCACTGAGTATCTTTTGGCTTTTAACTTGCTCTTATGCAAAAATTAATAATTAGATGGCCTCATAGATTTTTTAAAAATATTTTGTTTTCATACTTCTTTAGCGACTACAATTGTACCAGCATCTCAATCTTTTAAGTAGAGTGGTTTCTGAGTGAAAAATCAAGCGATCAACAACTGCCGTTACGATTTTACTTTAGCTTTCCTATGCTTTGCAGCATCAGGAGGCTAGCAATAGCACAGACTTGTATACCACTTTACATCCCTGTCTAAGCGGTTTACAGAGTCTGTGTCAACTCATAAAATATTTCTCTGGTCTTTTAGAGTTGCCAACAGAAAGGGAGGGGGGAGCAGTGGGCAGCTTGCATTCCATAAATGTTTTCAAAGATAGTAACTAGGTGACCAAAGTTTCTGCTGCCCAACATTCTAACTGAAGAGTATGATTGGCGACTCTTGGCTATGCATGTGTCCCATTGGAGAATATGAATTATGATACACCCAGGGGGTGGAGCGAAAACCAGGGTCAAGGGTGACAATGAATTTTGTGTCTCAGAGTCAACTACACCCAGGGAGCACCAGCACGTCTTCTCATTTTCTTTGAGCTTTGAGAATCCGGCTAGAGACTCATGATTTAAATGGGGGTAACTACCAGAGCCCTGACAGCCAGCATATTGCTCCCAACAATCTTGGGTCCTCATTTGACCGACCTTGGAAGGATGGAAGGCTGAGTCAACCTTTCAGCCTGGTGAAGAAGTGAAGTGCTGGCTGTTGAATGCAGAGTTAGCCTGCAATGTTGCATTCTAACCACTGCCCCACCACGGCTCAAGATATCGCCCCAAACATCTGGGTGAGTCCAAACGGTGGAGAAGGTTTTAAAACTCAACTCACCAGGAAGCCCAGTAAAAGGACAAATCTTATAGCCCTTTTCCTCCACCTTTCTGCCCTTTAATTTTCCCTTTTACAGAAAAAGAGTAAAGCAGGAATGTGTGTATTGACTACTTATAGCAGACTCATTCATCTTACAAATACTTGATTCTGATCTGATTCATTCATTTTCTTTTTGTGAAGTTGGGAACACATATATACTTGCAATTCTCACTATGCTGTTAACTTTTCTCTGAAATGCAATAAACTGGAGCCATATACTGAATTTTCAAACTTTTTATAATTTTACAATATTACTGAAAACTTCCGATTTGGCCATATTGGCTGGGATTATATGAAGTAACATCTAACAAATTTGGAAAACACCAGACTGAGCGAACCTGGCATACCCTGCTCATTGCTACTTTCTAGTATCCTTTGGTATTTACAAATTTTGTCAGTCCACTTTGACTTCTGCATGTTTCAGAAGCCATCATCCAAGACCTTCATTTGGCTATCCAGGGATGAGCATTAAAAAAAATGGCAAGAACATATGTAAATAATCCTTAGCATGAATTTTCCAAGCACCGAAAATGTCCCTTTTAGTGAGAGACAAAATTTTACTTATTTACAAAACTAAGTTGCTTGTTGAATCTTAGATCTAAAAGCCAATTGTTATAACTTTTACAAGCTAGCTCTTTGTTCTAGTTGATTGTTTTGCTTTGGGGGAATTACAGAAATTTTACAACACATTTGAAGCCAAGTACACACCAGGACTTCCAATTACATATATATATAAGTGCACCCCTCCTCCCCAAGCATACAGACATACATACATGCACTGTTATCCTACCAATCACCCCCTCCGAAGACAAATAAGTATGGGAGTAGATGGGATACCTAAAATTAGTATATCAAGCAGGCCCAAAGTAAATATAATACTCCAAATATTGGATTTCACATATATGTATATTTAGGCATAATTATCTTCCAAAAACTTCTGAGTAGTATATCTTTGCATAATTAGCTTTAACATGGCTTCATTGGAAAATACTAAGTTAGTGTCTCTTTTTATCCACAGAACTATTGCACAGCTAAAACTTTGTACATATCAGACTCTGATAAGCGAAAGCACTTCATGTTATCCGTAAAAATGTTCTATGGCAATAGTGACGATATTGGTGTTTTCCTTAGTAAACGGATCAAAGTCATTTCCAAGCCTTCGAAAAAGAAACAATCGCTCAAAAATGCAGACTGTAAGTATTGATAGGCAAGCTTCATTGACTGTGGTCTACGTTTCACATACGTGCTATGAGGTTGTGAGTTTTCCATTCATCTCTTAAGAATGTGGCCTTTGATAGAGCAATCCCATTATCAAATTATTTCCAGTTATTACAGCAAGAAAGTATTTGATTACAAGCTTCCAACAATCTCAGTAGTTAGAGAAAAGGGGCAACAATTGTATGTGTCGTGTTTTTGAGATTACCTGATTAAAGAGGTAACTATATTTTAAAACGGGGTTGTCCAACCTTAGCTACTTTTTAAGACCTGTGGGCTTCAACTCCAAGAATTCCCCAGCCAGTACAGGGAATTCTGGAAGTTGAAATCCCACAGGGGACTTCTGGGAGAATTCTGGGAATTGAAGTCTAGGTTTTAACGTTTCCTGTTTTTCTCCTGCAGTATGTATCGCATCAGGGACAAAAGTGGCACTGTTTAATAGACTTCGGTCCCAAACAGTTAGCACCAGATATTTGCACGTAGAAGGAGGGAATTTTCATGCCAGCTCACAACAATGGGGAGCATTTTACATTCATCTCTGTGAGTAAAACTGAAACCTCTCTGTGGGTGTTTTTGTTTAATCTTTCCTGAGTTTGGGAAAATAGTAGCATTATGCTTTTTGGGGGAACGGATTCAAGTTTTGCCTGGCATGCTGATATATCTCTTTCCTCCGCAGTGGACGATGATGAATCCGAAGGAGAAGAATTTACAGTCCGAGATGGCTATATCCATTATGGCCAGACAGTCAAGCTCGTTTGTTCAGTTACTGGCATGGCACTCCCAAGATTGGTACATTTTACATTTTCAGTGTATCTGCTCCTGAATCCATTAAAAAAAAAACTTATTTTATTAAAATGCAGAGGATTTAGAACAGCGTTTCAGGGAAAATACTGTGCTGTCCACTCTGCAACATCACCCCTCTTGAGATTAGTTTGTCCCACATCCTGCTGGTTTTTCGTTAAGCTTTGAAAACCTGATTCCAGGTAATCTGTCCCAAAGCCTGGATCTCAGTTGTGAGACGGAGTCCATTGTCTCTGTTTTTCTGATTCTCCAGCACGTGTGTATTTTATTTTATTTATGTTATTTTATTACTTTATTTTTTTATTGTATACAGCATATTTTTATTTATTTTTGGTCTGAACTGGGTGAACTCCCGTCACTGGCCTCAGCATCTGCTCATCTTGCAGTGTGTAAAGCAAGTTCTGTGGGAGTAGATAAATAGGTATCAATTCGGTGGGGATACGAGTTGGTGCTCTGTGCAGGCAGTCAGATTCCTGCCGGTTCTGAACCTTCCCAGTTGTAACGCCCACTTGAGAGAGGGCTCCGAGGGAAAGAGAGGCCTTGGATGCTGCTGCAAGAAGAACCACTTGTCTTTCTTTCTGGTGCAAAGCCAGCTTGCCCTTCCAGGGTGTATCTTGGGAAGCGCATAAGCATGTACCTATCAGAGTTGGCAAACTGCTATTCTGCCAAACTACTATTCTGCAATAGCATTGTAGTGCCTGTCTAATGTAACATCACCGATACAATAATAGCAATAACAGTAATAATATGCGAGTACAGCAAAATCGCGCAAACTGATTACAAAGCTAGGTCCAAGTTGCTAAATTAATCCACTGGGCATTATGTAAAAAATACGACTTACCTGTATCTGGAAAGCCATGGGAACATAAAGTGGAAAAAGTTGTTGAAAATGAGAAGGAGAAGATCTTGTGGGACTTACAGACAATAACACCAGCGGAAGTGCGAAAAACTGCATTACTTGGAACATCATACATTTTAAGAAGATACTTGGTTGATACCTAGGATGTTGGCAGCAACACGTATCAACCATCAGCACTGTCAGTGATATTTGTGATATATTTTGAAATGTTCAGTTGACTGAGCTTCCTGTTTAAGGAATCAAAGAGATAATAATAATAATAATAACCACGCTTCCTTAGCAACAGTTTTGAAATCCATTGTCAACTGGATCATACATGAGGAAATAGCCATCTGAAGTGATACATTCATGATATTGATGATGATGTTGTTGTTTAAAAACTTTCTAAATATTCAACTGTATTTACTGACAGATAATACGGAAAGTGGACAAACAAACCGCTTTGCTAGATGCAGATGATCCAGTCTCCCAGCTCCATAAGTGTGCGTTCTACCTTAAAGATACTGAACGAATGTACTTGTGCCTTTCCCAAGAGCGAATTATCCAATTTCAAGTAAGTGGTTTGACATACTAGTACAGTGTATGTTGTTTCTGATCTTTTGACAGTGGGCGTGTCTAAAAGCTAGCACCAGGAGGACTTCAGCACCTACTCCAGCCTTTGGATAACTCCTCCTCTTAAAATGACATGGCATGGCAATAGGGTTTATATTTGCAACACTGTCGTAGTGCATATTTTACTTGCAGATGGCACCTTAATGTGAGAGGGGGCCACTCCTCCTTGTTTCCTGCCATATATTTAGCATTGAAAACTGCAAGTTGGATAAAGGGTAGTCTTCGAAAGGACGTTGCAGGGTTTTGATAGAAGAGATGAGACCACCAAGTTCAGAAAAAGGCAAGTCTGAAGAGAATATATAGAGCTGTGGCCTGCATTTTGGACCTGATGTCTTATTGAAAGCTTCTGTTGTTGTATTATTTATGCTCTCTCAAGTGTCTGGCAATTATTTCTTTAAAGGCCACTCCATGCCCCAAAGAACCAAATAAAGAGATGATTAATGATGGAGCTTCATGGACAATCATTAGCACAGATAAAGCAGAATATACATTTTATGAGGGCATGGGACCTGTCCATGCTCCTGTAACACCTGTGCCTGTTGTAGAAAGTCTTCAGGTAAGCCAGAATTTTATTTCTAGCTATTCCTGCTTGAACATGGTGTATAATAGAGATTATAGTGAACAAGCCATTTGGTTGGTTGTCACCTGTGTTTTGAAAATATTTAGGGGAACTTGCAGCTGTAGGAATTCGGAAATATAAGCAGGGAGAACTGAATCTGTGACATGATATTTGCTAAACATTTCTCTCTCTCTCGCAAAATTTTATTTGGGTATTGCAGTCATTCCAGTTAAAGAAAGAAATAGTCTTATTTCTTGTTTCAAAGATTTAACAGTACACGAGAGTCACCTGGAAGTGAAGGGTGGACCGGGAAGAGATGCTGGCTAGGGAACAATCAGATAAGAAAGGGCTTAGCCTTTAGCTAAATAATGGGCAGAGAAAAAGACTCGGAAAGGAAATCTCAACTATTCAAGCTGTGAAAAGGATAGCAGGAGATTTATACTCTCAGACTGACAAGATGCTAGTAATGTAAAAGTAAAAAAGGTAAAGGAGTCCCTGCGTATTTTACTCCGCTAGTTGTTACCGACTCTCAGGGGTGGCCCTCATTTCCATTTCAAGGCTTATTGAGTCAGTGCCGTCTGAAGACATTTCTGTAGTCATGTGGCCAGCATGATGTCTAAAGCGCTGTTACCTTCCTACCAAAATGATACCTATTAATCAACTCGCATTTGCATGTTTTCAAATTGCTGGGTTGGCACAGCTAGGGCGAGAATGGGAACTCACCCGTCATGTGGTGCTCGGGTCTCAAACCTGTGCTGCTACCTTTCCAGCTGACAAGCCCAGCGTCTTAACCATCGAAGTATTGTAAACACCACCACCCCTTAATGTAGCCTTACCCAAAAAAAAAGTACCGTTAGCTCATTTGGTTGTGTTCCCTGTCTGGTCTACCTGGCACGGCTGGTAGAAACTGGTAGCCTTTTCACATATTCAACTGGTAAGGATAAAAATTTCCCTTCTGATGATTCAGCTGTTCCCCCCCCTCATCCCCACAAAAAAAGCTCTATTCAAATAGGCTTCCCTGAAATCACTGCATTTTTGTGCTTGTCTCCCATGATAAAAGTGTAATGCATTATCTTTCCTTTCATTTTCACAAGCTCAATGGTGGTGGAGATGTAGCAATGCTGGAACTAACCGGGCAAAACTTCACTCCAAATTTGCGTGTCTGGTTTGGGGATGTGGAAGCTGAAACGATGTACAGGTGTGATATAACCTTTGCAATGTTAAATGTAACTCTTGGGTGCTTGTTTGGGACTCTGTAAAGGAAAGGCATTCGTCAATCATTCATTCACCTAGCTAAAATAATAAATTTACTACGGCCACTATTGAGCCTGGAATTATGGTAGTTAAGTTGTATTTGTCATTAAGCAGGATTTTATATCCGTTCTTTTTTTTTTCAGCGCTCATTAAGCAAATATCGTAGTGATTAAGCAAATTCATTGTCTGCAGTAAGCATTTTGCAGTTTTCAACAAGAAATCTAAATCTCTGTCCTTATGGCAGCAAAACGCAGGACAATCATACAAAATAATTCTGCAGCTTCTGCATAGTTAGAAATTGTAAACAAAACAATGTATTTACAAAGGAGCCTTAGTGGCACAGTAGTTAGAATGCAGAATTGCGGGCTAAGTCTGCCCACAGCCTGGAGTTTGATCCTGACAGGGCTCAAGGTTGACTCAGCTTCCGTCCTTCTGAGGTCGGTAAAATGAGGACCCAGATTGTTGGGGGCAAGAGGCTGACTCTGTAAACCACTTAGAAAAGGCTGTAAAGCACTAGGAAGTGATATGTAAGTCTGCTATTGCCCTTCCTTCCTTCCTTC
>NW_020716984.1:269128-288016 GCF_900518725.1 Notechis scutatus | reverse complement strand
GATAGATAGATAGATAGATAGATAGATAGATAGATAGATAGATAGATGATAGATAGATAGATAATAGATAAAAAAAGTGTTCTGCTAAGGCATGATGTGTTTAGCAAACCAAGTTAATTTTGAAGATTTTTGCTGAATTTCCTTCTAACGTCAGCTTGGTCTGGTAGTGAAGGCACCAGGCTAAAAAACAAGAGGCACTTTAGATATGAAAGCAGATGGGTGACTTTGCACTAATCATCGAGACGCTGTGAGTTCCAGTTCTGCATTAAGCATGAAATCTGGTTGGATGACTTTGGGCCAATCTTCTTCCCTAAGCTCAACTCAACTCAGGGTTGTTGCTATAGGGAAAATAGGAAGAGGAAGGAGTGTTATGTATGTTGGGACACGTTCAGGAGTTTCCAAACTTGGCAACTTTAAGACTTGTGGACTTCAACTCCCAGAATTCCCCAACCAGCCATGTTGAATTCCCCATGCTGGCTGGGGAATTCTGGGAGTTGAAGTCTACAAGTCTACAAGTCGCCAAGTTTGGAGACCTCTGCATTAAATTGTTCACATAAAAAAAAAAGGATTGTTTTTTAAAAAATTCTAAACATTTATCCAATTCTAATGCTGTAGATTTATCACAAAGCTTTTTCACAGCTTGTCTGTCTTTTGTCTTCACTTATCATAGTAAGGTAGCATCTTCAGGTTATCGTTTTCCAAAAATTGGCCTTG
Source organism: Notechis scutatus (assembly GCF_900518725.1). The sequence continues at coordinate 287,302 of NW_020716984.1, read as the reverse complement.
TGCCCCTCCCAAGTTCCTTTGTGGAGTTTCCAAGTTCCTATCCATTATGACACTACGACGGATCCATAGTTATTTCTAGAAGTTGGTCTTTTAAATTATATTTTCCATGTTCCGTACATAATGCTACACTAAGTGTACAGTAAGAAACGACAATGTTGGTAATCTTGTATGCTGTCATCATCTCTCAACCTTTTTCAACAGGTAAACTCTACATCAAGGGTTGTGAAGCTTGGCAACTTTAAGACTTGTGGACTTCAACTCCCAGAATTCCCCAACCAGCATGGGGAAATCAGCATGGCTGGCTGGGGAATTCTGGGACCTAAAGCCCACAGATCTTAAAAGTTGCCAAATTTGGACATCTGGTTAGCCTGTACCACCTCATCACTAAAAAGTTTTTCTGAAGCCCAACATATCAGTTATCACAAAATAATTGTGAGTACCAAATTTAAACCAATCTTCTAAAAATGGCTAACTTCTGGCTGCTCCAATAGACTTTCTTACTGAAAACTTGCAAGATTTAGAAAGAATGCCAATATCTTGTTCCCTTGTCTAATCTTACAAGATTTCAGGCACACAATTACATTGTGTAATTAGTTACAATCAAACAACAAATGATTGATCCTTAGCCCCTGGGTAGGTACCCTTGCATTTCTTGTATGCTGATATTTCTATGTCTTCTGCTTGTTCTTACCTGGAAAAAAGTAGAGAAAAGGCCAGGGATATATGCTTAGGAATTTTGTCACCACATTATAAAAATGATGTTGAGACTCTAGAAACAGTACAGAGAAGAGCAACCAGGATGATTAGGGGACTGGAGACTATAACATATGAAGAACAGTTGCAGGAACTAGGCTTGGCTAGTCTAGTAAAGAGAAGGACCAGGGGAGACATGATAGCATATTTCAGTATTTGAGGGGCTGCCACAGAGAGGAAGCGGTCAAGCTATTTTCTAAAGCACCCAAAGGCCAGACAAGGAATAATGGATGGAAACTGAACAAGGAGAGATTTAACCTGGAAATAAGGAGAAACAGTGAGAACAATCAATCCATGGAACAGAACAGAAGTTGCCTTCAGAAGTGGTGGGAGCTTCATAACTGGGAGCTTACAAGAAGAGACTGGACTGCCATCTGTCAGAAATGGTGTTGGGTCTGCTTAGTCAGAGGTTGGACTAGATGACCTACAAGGTCCCTTCCAACTTTCTTGATCTGTATCTAAGAATTATCTGGAACTTTAAGAATTGTTTATTGCCTAACCACGTTCGCAAGAAACAAGACCAAAAGTAGAAAATCGGTTTCCTCATTGCCTTGCTTGGAAAACAGGTGTGTCCATCCAAAAGTTGAAGCAACGCATTGATTGATTTGACAATCCTCTCCCTACTTTCAAAGGACCTTTCAGCCGCTACCAAAAGATTAAAGCAAGCCCAGGTGGAAAGATCTCACATCTACTGAGAATGAAACTGCAATGCAGCCACCCCAGTGCCAGATGCCAAGGACAAGTAAAGACAAACATTGCAAATTCTTGGCTCAGAATGAAAGACTGGAAGGAAAGAGAGTGAGGTTTTATTTGAAGAGGCAAGTACAGTCCATTTTTCTGTTTGGGACAGGTTTTTTTTTTAGGGTGGGGGGCGAGAGGTGATTTTGGGTTGCATAAAGAGTCAGCTAAACCTAGATTTGTGTATTTTTTTTTTGAGGCTGGTTTGTTATGTTTTTAAAAAAAAGATAGAAAGGGTTTGTTTCATAACCTTTGCAAGCGCAGGTAACTGATTAGATTATAGGAGAAAAACAGGCAATTGGCAGTGTTGATCTGTGGGAGAAATGAATATTGTTAAATCTGTCTACTCTTTCTGGCATCGTTTTGTTGCATTTATAAGAGCCAGAGTAGTTTTCCACATGTAAAGGTAAAGGTAAAGGTTCCCCTCACACATGGGTGCTAGTCGTTTCCGGCTCTAAGAGGTGGTGCTCATCTCCGTTACAGAGCCGAAGAGCCAGCACTGTCCGAAGATGTCTCTGTGGTCATGTGGCCAGCATGGCTAAACACCGAAGGCGCACGGAACACTGTTACCTTCCCAGCAAAGTGGTCCCTATTTTTCTATTTGCATGTTTTGCATGCTTTCGACCTGCTAGGTTGGCAGAAGCTGGAACAAGTAACGGGAGCTTACTCCATTACACGGCGCTAAGGATTCGAACTGCCGAATTGCCGACCTTTCTGACCGACAAGCTCAGCGTCTTAGCCACTGAGACACCACATCCCTCTACATTTACATTTCTACATGTAGCAAACCGTAATTTCAGAATCCTAATGACAGCTGTTTATTTAATTTATTAGCTACAAGTAAGCCTCAACTAACAACAGTTCGTTTAGTGAAAGCACTAAAAATGTGATTTATGTCTGTTTTTCATGCTTACGGCCCCCATGGTCACATGATCAAAGTTTGTATTTATGACAAGCTGCAGTGTCCCAGGTTCATGTGATCTGCTTTTGCGACCTTCTGACATTCAAAGTCAAGGGGCAAATCCAGATTCGCTTAACCTTGTGTCTAACTTAACAACTTCAATGATGTTGTGGTTAGCCGGCAGCAGGTGTGGACGGCTGAGGAGAGCGAGGACTCAGATTAGAGGCCAGGACCCCTCATTTTAGGGAATGGACTGCTGCCTTCAGAGATTGTGAAAGCTGGCAGCAGTGATGAGGAGGTTTCTGAGGAGCCTGTACCAAGTGCGCGTGCGCGCAGGATTGCTCGTAGGAAAGAGCAGCTGCAACAGCATGGGCGACTCGGGAGTAAGGCTGCAAGGTAATGCCCCCTCCTTCAAGAAGATAAAAGCCAGCTGTGAAACAAATGTTCTTTGCAGAAGGCAAAAACATTTTGAAACTCCAGCCTCGTGGACATTCCAGTATTCTGAGTTTGTATTTGAAGATTCTTATTTTGCAAATTATTTCTTGTCTGTTATCTTTTGGCAAGTCTCACACAGTTTGGCAAGGCTTGTGCTTATCACAGCTAATTATTTTGTAAAAGGATTAGAAGGTTTCTGTTCCTTTTGGATTGTGTTTGATTTGTTGGAAAAGGGCATGGGTCAGAATAGATACTTCTTTCTGCATTGAACTCCAGAAAGAAAAGAAAAAAATAAATGTAACTACCGGTAACTTTCAACCTTCTCCCATCTATCTGGTCAGACAGACTGAATTCCGCAATGGGCGAAGTAAAAAAGCTCTTATATCATCATCATCATCATTTTCTTTTAATGATCCCATAATCCCTTGCGGGGTGGAGTCTGGGCAACTAAATAGAGCTAAGTGTTTACTGGCCGGATGCCCTTACTGTTGCCAATGCGGAGTTGTCTTCAGCAGATACATTCTCATTGTGCCCAGAGAGAGAAATATCTGCCTCTACCTAGGATTGAACTCACAGCCTCCTGATTGTGAAGCAAGAGCTCCATCTCTAGGCTAGTGCACCACTCAGAGCAGGGGTCGCCAACCTTTTGGACCTCAGGAACCACCAAACTCATAATTTTAAATCCCAGGGACCACTAACCAGTTCTGTGGGTGTGGCCTAATTTGTGGGTGTGGCTTGGTGGTGATGTGACTGGCTGGGCATGGCTTGTATGTAAATATTATAAATATTGATATAAATATTGATTTTTTTTATAATAAAAGAGCAACTTTTACCCAAAATCAGGCAAAGCAGGCAGACAGATTGAGTTGCTCACAGAATCATTCAGTGATCTATCTATCTGCCATCGGCTAGCTCAGTCTCTCAAATGTGCTTGCTGTGAGTCTGCACTGAATAATAGAACCTTCAGTCCTAAGGGAGGTTTGGCTGTGCTTAAAAGCAGAGCCGAAGATCTAAAGACTAGCTACAAAGACTAGCTACAAAGCAAGAAAGCATTTCCCGCTTCCTAGCTAATCTAAATCTCCTGGCACAGCAGAACAGATGATGGTCAGAAAAATAGCAATTTAGCAGGCAAGTTTGCTGAGTAAGGAGTGAATGGGTGGGGAGGGTTCCCGCGGGCCATGTGGGCGGTGCAGCCTTGTGTTTCTGTGCAGCCTGGATTAATTGCTTTGGGGGAGGGGTGCTCTGGGGGTGAGATTTCTGTGTGGCCCACCAAAATTTTCTCGTAGACCACCAGTGGCCGACCGCTGGTTTAGAACATTCTCTTATATCCCTGATTTAAATTTGGGCATATTAAGAAATGCAAAGGACTCTGGATAAATTGAAACCGGGAAAATCTGCTTCAATAGTTTGGTCCCTGGATGGAAATAAAGGTCTAGCTAGAAACTGCTCAAATTTTAAATTTTGTTATTTCTTTTTGTGTTACAGTCATGTTTATTCCTCTACCTGATTGAAGGCAATATACAGTATTTGCTATCAATCTGAACTAAACCTCCAGACAATCTCTGGTGTTTGTCTCCTTAAAGAAACATTTATAGCCAGCAGTTTAGTGCTGTCTTATTATCTGCCAAAATTCTTGTATTTATTTTTTATGTTCTCTTGGGTGGTTTCTTGGTGTCTTCATTTGCAGTTGCCATATCCTTGGACTAGAGTAGTTCTTTTCCAACACTGATTATCTGCATTTCAATCTTTTAAAATCTTTCAATCTTTTAAAATAGTGGGGATTTTTCTTATCAGGGGATTTTTCTTATTAACAAAACAAAACAAAACAAAACAACAACCCCAAAGTTTAATTTTGTTTATTCCTTGTGAGATTGATTTATCTCCATCTCCAAGATTGTATACTACTAGTCCCAGCTATACAATCATGGCATAACCTATCATGTAGTACACCTTCCTTTTATCCTTATAAACATTATGATAGTGACTTGTTCTCTGCATTCAAATCTACAAATCCTTTTCTTCTCGCACGTATATACTGTTATTCACCAGAAAAAATGCATTTTGGAAACACTAAGCACTTACACCAAATCTAGCGGGGACCATGCCATGTGAAGTAACTTCTGGAAAGATAGATAGGTAGTTGCCTTGAAAAGTATCAAGCTATTGTTCCAAGGGACCACAAGAGATAAGATTGGGGTGGGCGGGGGACTTCCGGTTTGTCGGCTTCGCGAGCGGCAGGGATTTGCGAAGCTGCGCGATCCCTGCCGCGCTAGCCGTTTTTGGGGCTCCGACCCAGCCGGGTACGGAGCTAGGCTGCCCTGCAGGGGCAGCTGAAGGTAAGGGGGATCCGGAGAAGGGTTTGGGGGTGCTGCAGACCCCCTCCCTGGCCGGCAGAACCCCCTTTTCCCAGGACGGTGCAGCGGCGGTCCGTAATGGCCGCCACAAAGAAGCTGGCAGCCGGGTAAGAATGCGCAGGAGGAAGTGGAGAAAGTGATTGAGAGGAGAAAGTTTTTCTTGGCTCCTAGGACTCTAAGACATATTTAATAAAATTCCTGAAAAGTATGACTTTCTGAATAATACCTGCCAGAAGAGGAAAAAAGCGGCTGCTTGAAGGTGCTGAAAGGATAGCTTTCCCTCTTTTCCTACGGAATAAATAACTGGATATTAAGAAACCTATTTTTTTAGGTGGAAATTGGTTTTAAGCGATGAGTGGGAAGAGAGAGGATTAAAAATAAAATATTTGTATGCTAAGATTTGTTGGAGCAGATGCCTTAAGGATTTGAAGACTAGAATATATTGTAACAAGACTTTAAACAGATTTGGACTTTCTTTCTCTTTGATTGATATCACCCCAGAAGGAGAAAGTGAGAACTCTGCCTTGGTTTGGACTGATTGATAACTTTGGGACTGTTTTATCTTTTTTATTTTCTTTTGAATATTCTGGTTGTTGTAAGAAGAAAGAAGGAGAAAAGAAAAGAAAAGATTTATAATGGCTCTTTCTGTTGAGGAACTAAGAAATGGTGTGGAAGAAGCTTTCCTTTTCTTAGAAATGGCGCTTACTAATTATCAACAAAAATTACAACAGATGAAGACAGCAGAGGAACAAGAAAGAAAGGAAGGAGCCATCTTTAATGAATCTCAGAATTTGATCCAGAAAAAAAGAAGAGAGAAAGAAAAGAAAAGAAGAGAAAAGAAGAAAACTAAAGGATTTAAGGACTTAAGATCTAAAAAAACATTTAAGAAAGAGAAAAATAAAGTGCAAAACCAATATGATGATTGTAAACAAAGGGGAAAAGAAATACGACAGAGAAGGGAAGCCGGTAAGGCAGAGGCTAGAAGAAGGGGGGGTAGAAAGGTTTGTTGGGAAAAGAAAGAAAGGGAAAAGGTGGAGAAAAGCTACAACGTTTTGAAATTAAATGGAAAAAAGGAATTTTTTATGGATAATGGATAAAGTAAAAAGATTTTGCAAGGTACATAAGATGAGATGGTAGTATTGCAATGGTTTAAGAGTTGATAAGAGATTAAAATGTTAAAATGTTTAAAAATGATTGGCTTTAAAACTTAATAATAGGAGAGGTTTAGAATATTGTTTTAATTAAAGAGTTTAATAAAATTATGGTATTGATATTATTATGAAATTTTTATTATAGTATTTCTTTTTAATATTTGGATTTATTCTCTAATTATGCACTTAATTGTGTTGGATGTATTAGTTAGATAGAATGTACCAAGCAAAATCTGATTGGGTATTAGATATTATTTTAAAGATTAATTTGATTAACTTAGGGGGGAGATAGAAAGGCATCATACTCTGATTAATGATTTCAGGAGAAACTGATTTTCTTTTTTTTCATAAGGGATGAGACAAAGGGATGATAAAAAATGGACAAAAGATACAAATATAATGATTTAAACTAAGATGATTAATTAAGGTAGAATTAAGAAGTGTGAAATATGTGGAGAAGTTAATATAGAAGGCTTAGAATGGTAAATAAAATAAGTAATGATATGTAAGATGAGCATGAATATAATTGAAGTCCATGAAGAGAGAGACACCTGGGTCCAAGTTACTTTCCAAAAAGATATTTTTTTATGTTTTGTGTGTTGTGTGTATATGTCTTTTTTGGGGGGAGAATTGGTAAAAACTTGTAGAAATATAGAATGAGAATAATGGTAACTAAGTCAGAAAGAAACAGATGAAATAATAATAATGATATTGAATAAGAGTAAAGAGAAGTAAAGAGAAATTGAATAAGAGGTTTTGGTATATTATATGGAAATGGTTTAAAACAGAATCATAATTTATCTGACTTGTTAAATTTACAAGGGAAAAAGGTTTAAACATGTAATGAATAATGATAATTTGTGTGTTTTAAAAATTAATAAAACTTGTTTTTTTAAAAAAAAAAGATTGGGCTGGGCTGCTGGGGGTTTGCAGGGGTTCGGGGGAGCCCCTAGCTAAGATCCTGTGCAGTTTGGAGAACCCCCAAAACCCCCACTCTTAACTGGCTCCACCCACTCTGCCATGCTCCTCCCAGGAGTCCCCAGGTGGCGCGTTTTGAATGCAGGTACGTGCAGGGTGCATGGAGGCTCGGGGAGGGAAAAACAGGCCTCCCGGAAGTTCGTGAAGGCCAGAAATGGGCCTGTTTCCGGCTTTCAGAGAGCTTCTGGAGCTCTGGGTGGCCCTTTTTGCCCCCCTGGAGGCTCAAGGAAAGCCTCCAGAGTCCGGGGAAGGCAAAAACGGCCCCCCCCCTCCACTGTGGTGCAGGAAGCTGACTAGGCCATGCCCACCATGGCCACGCCCACCCAGCAACCGGGCAGAGAACCCGTTGCTGAAATTTTTGAAGGCCACCCCTGGATAAGATGGAAGGCTTGCTGTCAAGGTGACTTAAATAAAACCACCATCCTTCCTACTAGGTTAGTTCCAGTTACTACAATGATACTGGTCTCTTCATTCCCCCCACCCTCCATTTTCAATCGTGTTGGACTGAGAGACTAGTGCAACATCACTCAACACACACACTAGGAGTGGGTGGATACCTGGACACCTAAATCACTAGTCCCAGTCTAGTAATTTGGATATATAAGTAGGGTTACTAAGAAGATAAGTCTTTTTGGCTCTTTTACCTACCTGTAGAAGCGTGTTCTCAGAAAAAACCCAACTCTCATTGTTTATATTGCCTTTTTGGTAATTCATTAAAAAAAAAAGAGCGTCCTTTTTAAAATTAAATTGTCTCCGTTGAAAAAAGAAACAGACACATTACTGATGGGCTGCATTTGTGACTTTTTGCCTTTTGCCTTTTATTTTTCTACTAGAATAAATATTTCCACATTACTGTTTTCACTGTTGATTTTTCATACGGCATTTTATTACTCTGCATGCCGTTTAGACAGCAGCAAATCTGCCAGAGGGCTGTATATTTACTGGCAGCCATGAATAATCTGATTTATTCCCTCTGGAGTTTAGCTTCTCCCCCATAAAAGATTCCCAGGACTGAAGTGGAATTGCAAAGCACAAGATGATGTTTAGGCTATTGTGAACAACCTAGGAATTACCCTACTGAAAGAGAATCTAAGCCCTGCAGCAAATTAACCCAGTTTGATGGTTGACAAAATCCAATGACATCCTCTTGCTTAGAATTGAAATCTTGTCATGAAGATTTCTAATGAAGGAGAACCGGCCACCGTTCCATGTAAGGGAGCCCTATTATTATCAAGCTTGCTTTTATGGCTTAAGTCTTTCTTCCTGCCACCATAGTCGATTCTTCCCATATTTTGATTTGCAGTGAAGTGTACAGCTTCAGGAGAAGCTACTTCAGGATTGACCCATGGGTCGTTGTGTTTAATTGCAAATTGTGTTGGGATTTAAAATGCTCCTCTTGAGTGTTGAGGGGCACTTCGGCTGTGGGCAAGCCAATTGGAACAGGATGTGAGGAGGCTCAGTTTGATTTTTCAATATTTTCATCGAGCTTGGCTTATGAAAACACCAGGCACCAAAACATGAATCTGAAGCACTTGGATAATTCTGTTCTGAACCTGATGGATACATGCCTCGTAGCAAGATCCATGCTTCCTCATTCCCCTGTTGGATTTCATAACGTGAGTATCTGCACGCGGGTGTGCAATTGCCATGTTCAGGTCCTGCAATGGTGCTTGTTCTTCTTCCACCCAGCGGTAACCCTTTACCCAGGGGTGGCCTTCAAAAATTTTAGCCATGGGTTCTCTGCCTGGTTGCTGGGTGAGCATGGCCCAGAGGTTGTATCCAGCAGGTTCTGACCAGTTCTAGAGAACCGGTAGTGGAAATTTTGAGTAGTTTGGAAAACTGGCAAATACCATCCCTGACTGGCCCTGCCAACCCCATCTATTCTCTGCCTCCCAGCTGATCGTCTGGGTTTCCTTTGGTTGCCCTGCACAGGAGAACGGAGCTGGAAAGCAGGTTAGTGGGGTGGGGAGGGAATGGGGATTTTGCAGTATCCTTCCCCTGCCATGCCCACCAAGCCTATGGCCACCAAGCCACGCCCACAGAACCGGTAGTAAAAACATTTGAATCCCACCACTGGCAAACTCAACTTCATTGAGGGCTGCATCAGGGTTGTGTTTGACCTTGGCGGGACGGGGTTGGCCATGGCCAAGATGGGCGTGGCCAAGATGGGTGTACGCCTCTGGTGACTTGAGTGCTCTGCCAGCAAAAATGGGCTCCCACGCTCCTTTTTTGGCTGCAGCGGCCTCCTGAAATCTTCTGCCAGAGAAAACGATGCTCTGGATACCATGAAGCCCCCTCCCAGAAGGTAACAAGGAAAACACATCGTGAAGAGGATTATGTAGCATCCCAGACAATCCTGTGCACCTTGCTTAAGCATAGCTTCTATGCATGTCCTGGATTGAAGGGAGTGAACTGCCAATGTTTTCTGACATCCTCACCACTCTCTGCACTGCCTTCCTGTCCGAAGCAGTAATGCTTCCAAACCAGACTGTCATGCAATATGACAGGATTCTCTCGATTGGTAGAAAGTGGTAAGGACAGGGAGAGGAAGATGTACTCCTATTATTATTGTTGTTGTTGTTGCTGCTGCTGTTGTTATTTTGGCTTTTAATGACCCCATAATCCGTGGGTGGATTCAGGGCAACTGAATGCAGCTGAGTGTTTACTGGCCAGACGCCCTTCCTGTCACCAATGCAGAGTTTGCAGAAGACATATTCTCAGTGTGACCAGAGAGAGAAAAATCTGCCACTACCTGGGATCGAACTCACAGCCTCCTGATTGTGAGGCGAGAGCTGTACCTCTAGGCCACTGCACCCACCACTTCAGATGTACTTTTCTTATGCGACGCAGAAAATGCAGGCGCTACTGTGCCCACTTCACTATCAACTGCCTCTTGTATCTTTGGGGATCCTGTAACAAATGCAAACCTAGGGCTCTATACACATAAATATTTACTATTATTGTCTCGGAAGGTAATTTACAGTGTTGCTAGAAGTGCATAAAAAATGCCCGATTTGAACTCTATAAATCAAAGGATTTTAAGGAAGTTAGAAAGGCCGTTGGAGAAACTTCCAATCGAGTTTTTCAAATTTTCCCTCAAAACCCGGAGGGTTGTTCTCTTCTGTCCACTCTATCTCACAGGGCGGTTGGGGAGAGAAAGATACAGGAAGCCGAGATGCCATCTTGTGCTCCTGGATCCCAGGTAGGGTATAAATCTAAGAGTTTGATATATCATTCCTTGTTCCAACAAATTAAATAAAGATATCTCCGGCTTTATAAAGCAGAACATAAGAAGCTTATTGGAGGCACAAGTGAGAGGAACAAACAAGATATTTTTCCTATTGTATGGAATGTAGCATTGTCTAATTATGCAAAAACATCAAGGAAATATCAAGCCTCCTCAAATGAGTCCATAGACAACATGATAAATAGCTTCACTTATACTCATCGATCAGCCACAACCAGAACTTGTTTTCCTGAATGCCTGACGTATTTAATATCCAGAAATCTCTGAAATGCCTTGTTGGCTGGGGAATTCTGGGAATTGAGGTCCACGTGCTTGACGGGTGCCCGGGTAGAGTTTACCTGGCATGGATCAAAGATTTCTCTCTAAATGCAAGCACAGTTATGGTTGGTTTTCTAATTTCAAGTAATTTATTCATGGATGTATCAATAAAAAAGAATATTTGGAGCTCGGAGTTGAAATGAGGGGTCCTTGGTGCCCTCTGAGCTTGATTGTTTTCTTACAGACTTTTCATTACTCAAACTAGGTAAGATAGCAATTGTTCTGACCTCGGCTTCCCCAAAAAGCACTAAGCAGACTTTTTGTCGCGGCAAAACCCCTTTTATTAAACAAAGGTGAATTTCTTGCATTCACATTCAGCCAAAGGCCTGGCAAACAGTCTTTCAAGGGTCTAATTAGGAGAACAGACCTTATCTAGCCTGGACAGCTGCCAAGTAAATAGTTTCAAACGGAGTGTTGACAAGGAAGGACTCGGCACAGAGGCTCTGAGATGCACAGACAGATCTTCGCACTGCTGCAACGAACAAACGAATTGTTTCCTGCAAAAGTCCCCTCCCCCTTTGCTCCTCTTTTAATCCCTATGGGAGGGGCCATTCACCGTCCACCCGTGGCCTTACTCCAATGTCGACCCTTAGTTCGTAATTGTTATTTTCTTTTGGCAACTCTGCACATGTGCAGACTGGGAACCGGCTCCAGATGCTCCCCCGCCTCACTGTTATCCGACTCCAAAGGCAACTGCCAGCTGCCAGCCTGCCCTGGCCCCATCTCTGCCTCTGATGCAGAGCCCTCGTCCGAGCCTTCCTCAGCCTCCAGGACTGGCCCAGTTTCCTCCCCAACCTCCTCACTACTGTCTGACTCTGCTGCCAGCTCCGCTAGCCGCCAGTGGGCCACAACAGCAATAGCAATAGTATCTAGACTTGCATAATGTGGTTAATGAAACGTCTCAAGAAAACAACCAAGTTGCAATCAACCGCTTGCCCATGTACTTTGCTGTGTTTCTGCATTGAGGAGTCATTTATTAAGGAGTGTAAGAAAATAGAAAAATAAAGCAGCTTGTTAGAGTTGAGCCCAATCTTGTTCCACAAATTATCCTATAAGTAAAGTAAAGATAAAGGTAAATAAATAAATAAATAAATAAATGCTAGTGGTTTCTGGCTCTAGGGAGCGGTGCTCATCTCCGTTACAAAGCCAAAGAGCCAATGCTGTCTGAAGACATCTCCGTGATCATGTAGCCGGCATGACTAAACGCCTTCAAAGGCGCACGGAATGCTGTTACCTTCCCACCAAAGTGGTCCCTGTTTTTCTACTTGCATTTTTTACATGCTTTCGAACTGCTAGGTTGGCAGAAGCTGGGACAAGTAATGGGAGCTCACTCCATTACGCGGCGCTAGGGATTCGAACCGCCGAACTGCCGACCTTTCTGATCGACAAGCTCAACGTCTTAGCCACTGAGCCACCACGTCCCTATCCTATAAGAGTTCTCCTTAAATGATTGCCATGAAAACCTCTCACAGGTAAGATCACATGAGCTCTATGCATCAAATCAAACCAAAGTGAAGATGCCAGGATGCTGAGAGACACATGATTAGAAAAATGGTGTTTATCTGTAGATGTTTTCTCCTTTTGAAAGCATATCAGCCAATGCCCATTGCTAACTGAAATTTCATTTCAGGGCAATAGAAAAGGGAAGGTTGGCAGCTATAATAGTCCAGCACAGTGTGCTGAATGATAACTAATTAAGGTATAGTAACTCAAAAGAAATTAAAAAGTCCTTATGAAATGAGAAAATCTTGACATGTGTTCAACCCATTTTAATATTTTTCCTCATCTCTTAAGTAGGACGTGTCCAAAGGGAAGCATATGAATATATAAGAATAAGTTTCTAACATATAATTTGAATTCTGCAGCCCCAGTTCTGTTTTGATATGTAAATGTTGGGAAATTAGACACAAGTAGGCCTTCTATCCAAGATTTGAAGATTATCTTTAAAAATTAAAGAGAATAGGAGCAGACCAGCAGTATTATTTTTGTTATCTCTAGAAAGCACTGAGGATGATTACCAAGAAATTCCTTTGGGAATCCTTTCCTTTGAGCAAACTCATGCAAAGATGGACCTAATTTAGCATTAAAATCTCCAAGCAATATAATTATGGCTTGAGGATACAGTATGGACACCTCTTTATTGGACATGTTTAGAAGTCATACTAGATATCTAGTATGACTTCTAAACATGTCCAATAAAGAGGTGGCATTCAGCAGTTCTGACCAGTTCTGAACAACCAGTAGCGGAAATTTTCAGTAGTTTGGAAAACCAGCAAATGCCACCTCTGACTGGCCCCGCGCCCATCTATTCTCTGCCTCCTGAGTCACAGTTGATTGGCTGGGTCTTCTTTGGTTGCCCTGCATAGGAGAACGGAGCTGGAAAGCAGGTTAGTGGGGTGGGGAGGGAATGGAGCTTTTACAGTATCCTTCCCCTGCCATGCCCACCAAGCCACGGCCACAGAACCGGTAGTAAAAAAAAAAAATGAATCCCACCACTGGTCCAATAGTCAAGAGTTATACTACAGAGATGTGTTTGGAGGAATGTATACATTTACCAATATTAATTCGAACTCCCCGTATCTGAATTTCACAATTAGAAAATATGAAAACTTCTCTTCATTCTATAGTTTCTGCCCCGTCATTCAAATTCTTGTTTAATAATGATACATAGCCCACCGGAGGGTTGCCCCTTATTTTTTATTTTTCGGGCAGGGGGAAGCCCATCCCTGAAATCCTGGAAGTTGTACTTAGTTCGTCCTCTTCAGTTAGCCAGGTTTCCTGGATGGCTATTACGTCAAATTTAGATAGGAAACTCATTAGTTCCCTGTCAACCACGTTTTTTTTTTCCCAGCCAGCTATGTTCCAAGTCACAATTTGTATAAGACTCCCGTAAGCAAGGTATTCTGACTGGGTTGGTTAACTAGGGAATGAGGTTACCGAACGTCAGCTTGTTTTTGGAGCTGGGTCCATATTAACTATGCTTTAATGGTAGGGCGTCCAATCAGGAGGCTGTGAGTTCAATCCCTAGGTAGAGGGAAATATTTCTTTCTCTGGGCACACTGAGAATATATCTGCTGAATAAAAAAAAACCTCTGCATTGGTGACAGGAAGGGCATCCGGCCAGTAAACACTCTGCTCCATTCAGTTGCCTGAACTCCACCCCGCAAGGGATTATGGGGTCTTTAAAAGAGGAGGAAGATGTTCAATATTAACTATGCTTCCCGTGTAAACACAACTATTGTAAAATTCAATATTCCTCATAAGTTGTTGTGGTTGCTCTTCTATATCTTGATTGGTAGCTATTGTAGCTACCCTTGTCCTGACTTTCACACTGCTTGGAAACTAAGGAGCTTCAGGCCTGATTTAATACCAGAATGGGACATTATTAGATAATCCCAAAGGTGCTTTTTCAAGAGGCAACTGAACTTTCTTTGCTTTTCCGTGAAGACGTTTCACTCAGGAGTGGGATTCAAAAATCCCAGCAACCAGTTTGCTACCCGGTTGCTGCGTGGGTGAGGCCATGGTAGCCATGGTGATACTTCCTGTTTCCGTCTTCCAGCGGGCCTCCAGAGGCCGGGAGAGGCCGTTTCACCTTCCCAAGGGTCCAGAGGCTGCCCCCAGGCCTCTGGGAGGGCAAAAACAGCCTCCCCAGCCTCTGGAGGCCCACCGGAAGCTGGAAATAGGCCCCGTTTTGCAACTTCCGGTTTTTCCGGAAAGGCCGTTTTTCACTCTCCCAAGGGTCCGGAGGCCTCCCTAGGGCGTCTGGGAAGGCAAAAATGGCCTCCCCGGGTTCTGGAGGCTTTCCGGAAGCTGGAAATAGGCCTGTTTCTGGACTTCCAGAAGGCCCCGTTTTCCCCCTCCCAGAGGCTCCGCGCAGACCCTCCATAGAAAATGGGCCACATGGAGACTCCTGGGAGGGGAGGGGGGAAGAGGAGGGGCGGGGCCATCCGGTCAGTTGAAATACTGGTTAGGCGAACCGGCTGTAACTTTTAACATCCGATTCGCCCCAACCGGTCCGAACCGGGAGAATCCCACCCCTGGGTTCACTTCCCATTCAAAGCTTGAGGAAATAGAAAAACTGTTACATCACCAAGAGTTGAATTCCCTCCTGAAGAAAACTTCACCTTGAAAATGATCTCAAGGGTAGGAGGATTTTTAAGAAGGCGCGATCCTATTTTTTTTACACTTTTTTTTTTCATAATCATGAAAAACATTAACAAGGGTTTCTGCTATGATGCCAAAAAACAGGAGGTTAATGCTGCAAGGTAAAATATCTTTTTAATAAATGTATTTGTAGCACATCATACCATATGAAAGGTACACGTTAAAAATATACAGTTATACATGGGATGTTCAGTAGCAGGGAGACACCAGACACACACACACACACACAAATTTAGTATAAATCACTTAATGCCCTTTCCATCTTGCTCACAAAAAACAAGAAAATGGTTTAATTGTCCCAAGGCAACACTGGAGAGTGAGTATAAAGAGAAAATAATCATGTAAGAGAACAGGAAAACAGACCCCTGGTCTGTTTTACATGCATATTGATATGTGTCCAGCAACTACAGTGGTGGTTTGAAATTTCCATGATATCCAATGTGTTCCAAACCTTAATTTCAATTTTTCACAGCCTCTGTTGTATAACCTTTATTTGAGCTCCTTCACATAATCAAAGCTATGTTTTCTTTGGCCTAATTAAAGAAGCCAGATAATTTCTTCACCTCTTGGTGGCCTGGCATATCTTCCTTCCTTCCAACATTTTAGATTTTCCCAGATCTACCTCAGGGATATGGCTTATCTGAACCAATTTGCTGAATGGCTAACAACAGCTGTAGGGACAGGCTCCATTTCAGTTAACATTCTTATTTTGTTGCAGGAACTGGGTTTGGCTAATTTAGAGAAAAGAAGGATTAGGGTGGACATGATAGCAGGATTCTAGTATTTGAGAGGCTGCCACAAAGAAGAGGGGAGGTCAAATTATTCTCCAAAGCACCACAGGGCAGGACAAGAAATAATGGTTGGAAACTAATCAAGGAGAGAAATATCCTGGAATTAAGGAGAAACTTCCATGAACTTGATGAAGTGACCACAATTTCTGAAGGCAACTTCTGTTCCACTGGTTAATTGTTCTCACTGTTAGGAAGTTTCTCCTTAATTCAGGTTGCTTCTCTCCTTGATTAGTTTCCAACCATTGTTTCTTGTTTTTCCTTTTGGTGCTTTGAGAAATAATAAGAATATTGCTACGATGTCACCCCTAATTCTATGTCTATGATTGGTTGTCCCAAAGGTGCTTTTCCAAAAACTGGACTGGACTTTTGGGAGTTTTTTTTTTCCCTTGAAAATGTTTCACTCTTCATCCAACTTGTTCAGGACCGAAGACACTTCTTGAATGGGAAGCAAAATGTTTTCAAGGGAAAAAAAAAAACCCCAAGAAAGTGCAGTTGCCTTTTGGAAAAAGCACCTCTGGGACAATAAAAACACTAGTGAATCTTACAAAAACGTGGGAGAAGGTCCCAGTTCTGCTGGGATCTATAGAGACAGGTATCAACCAAGGTCAGTGTTTCTCTCTCCCTCCTCCATGTAGGCCTAAAGGCCAGGAAAGTTGCACTCTACCACATATTAGAAGAAAGGAATATCAAGCGGTCTCAGCTAGGCAAGCTAATAGAGCTTTCCTATCCATAGGCAGTATGTATGAACACTGGTTCTTGGTGCATCAGTGCCAAAGGCAAGGGTATAATTCTTGTGTATTGATGGTGGGTTCTCTTGATCTCACCTAGAAGGTCTTGCACGTTGTTGCTGGGTAGAGGAAACCTAAAACACTAGCTCAATACTCGTGCTTTGCTACGAAACTATGCAGTCGGGCTTAGTTTTTGGGGAGGAAAATAAGGTGGGGGGGGGATTCTGCCTCTACCTACCAGCATCCATCTGGCTAGCATCCTGTCAGTGTGTTTGGAAAGTGAAACAGTATTTGCCGCAAGGAGACAGGAAGGAGCCTGGGTGTGGCTTAGCTCAACTGTTCTGTACTAAAGCTGCTAGGTGCTGTGAAACTGAAACTGAAACTCCTCTCCTCTGCTTGTGTTTTGCTCTTGAAACAGATTTCTTTCCAGGTGGGGAGGGGGAGTAGAACTCTTTAGCATCGGAGCGTGTTAATAATAATAATATAGGAAATACTGATGCTCTGATGGTCATTTTGAAAAATCCTTTCTTAGTGAGCACCTAGAAGCCAAAAGGAACATAGGTGCCAAATTTCAAGTTTGTAGGCTTTACGGTTCTGGAGATTTTGTGATGATGCGTGGGTGCTTTTTCACTTATATATATATATATATAGTTTATAGTCAAATCGATTCCTTGTTCCGCCACTGCTCTGAATCGAAGCTACATTAAATTATTGTAGAAAAATGCAGTTACGGTGAGGCACTTGGGAACTTAATTGTTTATTCCCCAAACATTAAACTCTTTACTTTCCCAAATAGCAATTACATTTTTTTTTATGTTTGCCTTCCATTATCTTCATGCAGTTAATTTGGAGGCACTGAAGCCTAGGTGCAAAATTAATCAGGGAAGAAAAGTATGGCTGAATTTTACCCTTCCTCTTATGCAGGGGTCTTCAAATTTGATAGCTTTAAGACTTGTGGACTCCCAGCATGCCTCCTCCAGTCATGTTAGCTCAGGAATTCTGGGAGTTGAAGGCCACAAGTCTTAAAGTTGCCAAGTTTGAACACCCTTGCTCTTACGGGTTATTTTGTCACACATTATCTCAATATGGCTCTGGGTTTCTTGAGCTGGCCTTAGAGGAATCCTTCAGGGGAGACCTTTGATCCAGGAGTGTGCTGTTCACCTCCTATCTCCCCCAGCTGTTTTTGTAGAAGTAATAACAGAATAACAGAGTTGGAAGCAGGGGTGGGATTCTACCGGTTTGGACCGGTTCTATAGAACAGGTTGTTACGATTCTGCGCAGTTCGGAGAAGCAGCAAATTGTGCCCCGGCTGGCCCCGTCCCTCTCCGCCTGCCCCTTCCCTCCCAGTCAGTCCTTATCACGCATGCGCAACATTGCACGCATGCCCGACATCGCTGACACCCAGTCACTCCTTAAGGTAGTTTTTTCCCCCCTCCTGACAATCAGCTGTTCCTATGATCAGCTGTGCCGGGATTCCCCTCCCTGTCTTACTGCTTCACCCAGGAGGCTTCCCTGAGGCCCAGGAAGGCAGAAAATGGAGGGGGGTGTGCAGCAACCAGGGAAGCATTCTGGGAGCAAAAACGCCCCTCAGGAGGCTTCCCTGAGGCCCAGAAGGC
>NW_020716984.1:258434-269118 GCF_900518725.1 Notechis scutatus | reverse complement strand
GTGCCCCCTCATGCTCCATTTTTTGCCTTCCTGAGCCCCAGGGAAGCATTCTGGGAGCAAAAACGCCCCTCAGGAGGCTTTCCTGAGGCCCAGAAGGCCTAAAAATGGGGGAGGGGGGGTTGCTGCCAAAAAAAGCCACGCCCACCCAGTCGCATGGCCACAGCCACCTAGCCACACCCACAGAACTGGTTGTTACAAAATTTGAATCCCACCCCTGGTTGGAAGGGACCTTAGAGGTCTTCTAGTCCAACTCCCCTGCTTGAGCAGGAAATCCTGAAGTGCCAAACCGTTTCAGATGGGCTTGATGCACGAAGGTGACGGTCGGAGCGGCGAGGTTTACAATGTTTCTTCTCCTTGTCAATCATGAAGGGGCAGCCATGTTCATGTGGGTGTAAGAGTACCTGGAAAGGGACGCTCTCGTGGTCTTTCCTTCCTCGTCCTCTCCCACCTCTGCCCGGGCGGCTGGAAGGCGTGGCTTGGTGCAGCAAGTGAAGGTCGCGAGGAAACCCAAGCGGAAACGTTTGTTCATGAAGCAATAGACAATGGGGTTCACGCAGGCGGAGGTGTAGGAGAGCAAATGGATGAACGAGATGGGAGCTCCCGAGAGCAGGAGTTGAGCCGAAATGGAGTCAAAGGCCCTCCAGGTGTTGACGCTGAAGATGGGCGTCCAACAGATGAAGAACAGGATCACAATCACAATCAGCATTCGGATCACTAGCTTCTTAGCCATCAGGTTGGCTGAGGAGGAGCTGCTCCTTGGACGCCCAATCTTCTGGCTGTTGCTGAAGGAGCTGAGGGACGAAAGTTGACGGAGGGGTAGCTGCTGCTGCTGCTTCTTGTTCTTCTTCAGATAGCAACCATCCCCATCTTCGTACCTGCCGCTGCTGCTCTCGCTAGCTTTCCTTTCTGCACATGGAAGGCAGGATGAAGGACATCAACAACGCCTTAGCATTCAAGACAATTTGGCCTCTTGGCTTCCGACCCCAATCCTTCCTTTGGACTCTCCCCTTTTCTCCTTCGCAACTGGGGGTCTCTCATAAATGTCATTCTCTTGGGATAAACTTAAACTTTATTTTATTTTGACTTATCTGCATCCCACCCCCCACTCTTTATTTTGACAAATAAGTCGAGGTGGCAAAGATACACAATACTCCTCCCTCCTCCTGGTTTGCCCACCACAATAATCCTGAGAGGTTATTTGGGCTGAGAGAGAGAGAGAGAGAGAGCGAGAGACAGACAGACAGACAGACAGACAGACAGACAGATAATAGAGAGATGATATAGATTGTGGCGTTCGGAAAACACTGAGCTGAAGTCTTCACTCCGGTCCGTGTTTCCAGCGGGAACACGGACCGTTCCTATTGGCTGATGCCGTTTGACAGCCGGCTATAAAAGGGAGTTGTCAAATGGCATCAGCTGTTGTCCGCCAGCTGGCTGCCTTGTTAGCGCGGCAGCCGCGGCAACCCTTTATTGTTACAATAAAGTAAAAGCTGAAGTTCGCTCCGTGTTTGCCTCAGGTTATTCCGCCGCTTCACAACATAGATGATAGATATATGAGAGATAGAGAGAAGATAGACAGATAGATTGATAGATGATAGATAGATGATAGAGAGATGATATAGATGATTTAGTTAGATAGGTAGATTGATAGATGATAGATAAATAAGAGAGATGATATAGATGATAGATAGATAATAGATAGGTAGGTAGATAGATATAGATAGATGATATAGATGATAGATTGATCGATTGATTGATTGATAGATGATAGATTATATAGATGGGAGATAGATAGATGATAGATCAGGGGTGGGCAAACTTTTTGGCTCGGGGGCCGCATTGACTTTTAAAATTTGACGGACGGGCCGGGTCAGCATAAGATACGATACATATAAAAAACTGCATTTGTTAACAGTTCCCCTTTTCAAAGCGAGGGGAGGAAAGAGTTTTGTTTTTTAAGTGGAAGAGACGCCTGCCGTACTCAGGGTAGGAAAAATAACTATTTTTTTCTCCGAGACACCCTCCAAAACTCAAGTTTGGCGTCATAGTTAAATTTGCACAACATAGATAGATAGATAGATAAAGTGGCCGCGGTTACATACGGACCAATCTTCGGCGGGCCGCATAAAAAAGACCAACGGGCCGGATGTGGCCCGCGGGCCGTAGTTTGCCCACCCCTGTGATAGATAATAGATAGATGATATAGATGTTGTATATATGATTGATAGATACATACATAGATAGGTGATATAGATGATAGATAGATAGATAGATAGATAGATAGATAGATAGATGATAGACAGACAGATAGATAGATATAAATATCACTGTTTGTGCTTGTACATGGCAAGCTATTAAGACAGAAAGCAAATGGACAGGTTCAGTCGTCGGGATTACCTCGAGAAGATTTTCTGTTGCTTGCATCAAATTTTATTCCTCTATAGAGCTCCAAGGATATTAATCCATACGCTATCATCATTACGATCCCCGGGATAAGGAAAAGGATGAGGAGTTGGAAAATATACCTGAGAAAGCCACAAGGAAGATTTAGATTGTCAGAGAAATTCACATTTTCCTACCGGCCTCTCAGCAAACCCGATTCCCAGCATGCCTCTACTACCACTAGACTATATTTTAAACATGAGAATAACAATTCCTATTTACAATAGGAAAGATGGCAACTCGGGTATTAATTGTTAGATCTCAAAAAAAGGGGCTCCAATTGAATCTGAAATTTGAGACGAGATGGGGAATCCTTACTGAACCTTTATAAGATGCCTTCAATTCAGAAGTGGTATTCAGCAGGCTCTGACCAGTTCTGGAAAACCGGTAGGGGACATCATGAGTAGTTCAGAGAACCAGCAAATTTTACCTCTGACTGGCCCTGCCCCCATCTATTCTCTGCCTCCCGAGTCCCAGCTGATCGGCTGGATCTTCTATGGTTGCCCTGCACAGGAGAACGGAGCTGGAAAGCAGGTTAGTGGGGTGGGGAGGGAATGGGATTTTGTAGTAACCTTTCCCTGCCACGCCCACCAAGCCACACCCACGCCCACCAAGCCACGCCCACAGAACCAGTAGTAAAAAAATTTGAATGCCACTACTGTGGCCCACTCCACACAGTCCAGAAGAAGACCCCATCAGTCAAGGAATTTTGACTGGCAATGACTCTAGGAGAAAAGCCTTTTCTGATTTGACCCCTGTCCTTTGGAACATCCTGCCACCTCAGATGAGGTCACATGCTTGTGGTTTTTCCAAAAGGGCCTTAAAGCCTGGCTTGGCGTGGGGACCCGACGGAGATGCTCCAGGATGGAGGTACCTGGTACTGTGACAGAAGACACTACTCCTGCTCTGCACAAGCCCTTGGTTTTCAGTCTATTTAACTTTTGTAATTTTAATTAGTGCTATATTCATAATTGTTTTTATACTTCTGTTTTAGGGCATTGTAAGCCACCCAGAACTGCTCTGCATAGCAACAAGGGTGGCGTGTAAATTTAATCAATAAATGGATTAGTCAGTGCCTGTTATTTTAAAAGCAGGCCACACACACACACACACACACCTCCGTCAGGGTTTGGTCCATGAACATTTATTCACAAATGTTTCCTTCTTTGCTATCTCTGTTTTTCTAAAGCAGATCAGCTGAGGAATTTTTGGAAAGTTTATTATTATGGGGCTATTTCTGACTGCAAATATGAGATTATGGTAAGAGTGCATGAAGGCACAATTTAAACACAATTGTTTTGCTTTCCAGCACTGTCATGATTAACAGGATATCATCCGAAGGAGGTATGTGACAGAAAACATATTTCACTTTGAGCTTCAGTTAAAATTATAGCTGATTAGTCTGGCATCTTTGGCCACCTCACCAGTTCTAAATAATAAACCATGTTGTCTCAAACAAATAAACCCACTTTTGACTAATATTCGTGCCCCAGGTTTGATTTAATATCGCACAAACTCCAAAACAGGCTAGATGATAATATGAGTTGTTATAGGAACTGCTGAAGAAATATGGGTTTATTTGTTGAAGATTTCAGTGAGTAGGCTTGTAAACTTTGCTGTAAATCTGGAAAGATACTGGCGACAGCAAAACAGCTGTGTTATTTATCTGAAAAGAAGGCTGGGCACCCAGTAATTTGTCTAAGTGGCTGTCTAATTTGACAAGGAATATGGTAATGAGTGTGTGTGTGTGTGTGTGTGTGTGTGTGAGAGAGAGAGAGAGAGAGAGAGAGTATATACCCCACATACATATCCATCCATTCAAACCTCTTTTTCTTAGAAGAATTTGCTTAAATTCACAATTAACACTTTTATAGCATCTTTCTCCCTGTGCCCTAAGAGAGAGATCTGTACACATAACTCAAGAAACTCTTCTTCCATTAGACTTACATAAAGTCATAGGTCTGGAACTGGATGGGGCTTGGGGGTCTTCTAATCTAATCCCTTGCCCAAGATGGAAATCCTCATACCATCCCAGACAAATGGTTATCCCATCTTTTCTTGAAAACTTTCCAGTGATGAAGCGCACATAACTCTTGAGGGGGAAGTCGCTCCATTGATTAATGGTTCTCACTGATAGGAAATTCCTCCTTAGTTCCAGGTTGGAGCTTCCTTTTATGAGTTTCCACCCATCTTGTCCTGCCCTCAGGTGCTTTGGAGAATAAGGCAATTCCCTCTTCTCCGTGACAACCCTTCAGGTATCGGAAGACAATTATCAGGTCATCTTTAAGCCTTCTCTTTTTTAGGCTAAACATACCTAGTTCCTTTAGCCATTCATTGTAAGATTTAGACCAGGCGGTTCATTGAGGGCCACATCAAGGTTGTGTTGGACCTCGGAGGCCGGAGCGGGCGTGGCCAGCCTGACATCACTCGTGTCAGGGGCACCTGTGGTAGCCAAGTGCTAAGGCAAAACTTCCCTGAGACCCTCCCTCCCACTCATTATAATCTCCCTCCCTCCCTTCCTGCCTTTTCTTTCTTTTTCCTTCCTTCTTCCTTCTCTTTTTTTTTCTTCCCTTCTTTTTCCTTCCTTGCTCTCTTCCCGTCTCTCTTTCTTTTTCTTTCCCTTTCTCCTTTCCTGCCCCTTCTTGGATGCTCAAATGCAAAAAGTGGGATAAGTCTCCTTTTTAGTTTGTTTGAGGAAAACATACTTCTGATTAGTTGCTCAGAATTTTTATTTCCTGCATGAAGTGGGTGTGTCCAGCTTGACAAATTTAGGCTGGGTTGATCAATGCTTTCGCATCTGAAACTTTGGGGGATTGAATGGCGCCCCATTTCTTAGAAGGCAACTGCATCTGGACCGTGAAAAATAACTTGATCTTGGAAAAGATAGTTGGGTTGACATAGGAGAAGAGTGTAGCCGTTGTCCTTAGTAGGTAGAGAACATGACAAATGCAAAAACTGTAGAACAATAGAAGAGCAAAAAAAAAACCTCAATTGATTACTAGCCATGTTTCCCTGAAAACAAGACCCTGTCTTATATTTTTTTGCTACCAAAAAAAGGCATCAGGTCTTATTTTCAGGGGATGTCACCCACTGACTAACCTCATTTGCGTGCGTCACCCCCGACCTTCTTTTTGCTCTCAGAGGCCTTCAGGAACTTCTTCTTCTGCGGACGGCAAGGCTTTCCTGAAGGCCTCTGCAGCCAATAACAGAGCTCTGGATCCATCCAGAGCTTTGTTATCAGCTCCAGAGGCCTTCAGGAAAGGTTTGACAGCCTTGCCGGCTGCAGAAGAAATGGGCTGGCAAGGCAGGTGTTGGGGTGTGCGAGGCCTGGTTACAACTGTCCGAAGGTAAGTAGTAGGGCAGCTCTACCCCCCTCATCCCCACCCTAGCTTAATTTTTATCTATGCACTCTGGAGTAGGTGGGATCTTAATTAGGGCTTATTTTTTGGGAGGGGTAGGGCTTGTATTGGTCACACATGTAAAGATCAAGATAGGACTTTCTTTCGGGGTAGGTTGTATTTTCGGGGAAACAGGGGACTTATGTGCAATATTGTGCCTATAGTTATACAAACATTGTAATTGAGACATCAACTGTTATTGCAATTAGTTGCAATGGTATTACACTTCTTTTAGTTCCATCGAAATCACAAATCATTGCGCTTTCCATAATTTTACAGATTAAGACAAATGCCTTCAAAAAAAAAAGGACCTATGGTCCACTCTTACCAGGACTGCTCGATCACTGTGCTTGGCCAATTAATACGACACTTGGATGTGGTGCTGTTAGGAAGCATTGAAGGCACCAGTGTGCTGTAAATTGGGTATGGCGTCATGATGACAAAGGACAGGCACCACGTGGCCGCGATTACCTTCAAGGCATGGGATTTGGTCTGCCAGACCCGAGATTGCAAGGGTTTGCATATGGCACTGTATCTCTCAAGAGAGATGGCCACCAGGCTAAAAGTTGACACGCTCACTGAGACACCTAGGTGGGTAGGAAAGCAGAAATAGAAGAAGGAAAATTACTGGCCTCAATTTTACAATCTTAAAACCAAGGCAATGCAGCAGTTTATGTGTCTAGTACAGGGGTCAGCAACCCGCAGCTCTGGAGCTGCATGTGGCTCTTTCATCCCTCTGCTGCAGCTCCCTGTCACTCAAAATACGTGTCACAACTGCCAATATGCGACACCTGCCGGCACATGATTTATTGAGCTTTTCAACCCCGGTAGGCCAACCATGGATAAATCCAAGAAAAGAAAAGTTTCAGACGAAAACTGTTCTGACGCAGGCTTCCTAAACCATAGTCACGCACACATTTATTTTAAAAACAAGACTTATTTTATTGCAACGCTGGGAATTGTTTTCATTCCCAGCTGGAATTAATCTCAAATAGTCCCCCGAAATAAGCACACACCTTTCAGTTCTGTGAAGTGCTGCCAAAAACCAGAAGTATCAAATGAACTGGAAAAGAAACCAACCGAAGTACAAAAAAAAAAAAACCCCAACTGAAGTACAAAGAGTTTCCAGAATGACTCTGAACCGATCGAACGACTTTGCTTCCTGCAAAGGTATCGTCATCTTGGCCTGTCCTTTATACCTTATGGGAGGGGCAATCACCTCCCAGCATTACTCCCGAGTTGCCCCTTTTGTCTCGGCTGCTCTTGCCATCTAGCAGCTCTGTGCACATGCGCACTGGGAATAGGCTCCCCTGGGTCCTCTACCTCACTAATGCCAGACTCTGATGGCTCTGAAGGCAGCACCCCACTCCCATATGGTCCTGGCCCCATCTTTGCATCAGACACAGGATCTGAGTCCTCTCCAGACTACCTGAGTGGTCCCCATTCTTCCACACTGTCCACTTCTGCTTCCGTCTGCGCCAGCTGCCGGTGAATCACAACAAAAACAGAATGTTTAATTCAACTACATATGCTAGTTTTGTGGCCGCTCAGGAAATAGTCAGGCATGGGAAGGATTTTGTGGTTCCCGGTGTTTGCTTTTCTGTGGGAAATGGGGTCCAAATGGCTCTTTGAGGGTTTAAAATTGCTGAGCAATTTTACAGTCAATTTAAGTTCTAACTTTGGTTTTACACCACAGATGAGAATCTGTGGTGCACCTCCAGGTTCTGCTGCACTACAATTCTCAACATCTATGGAGATTCTCAGTCATCCAAGTCATGGTTGTTCCCAAAGGTGCTTTTTCAAGAGACAACTGGATTTCCTTTGTTGTTCTTTGAAGATGCTTCGCTTCTCATCCAAGAAGCTTTTTCAGCTCTGGCTGGGTGGTGGGGAATGGAAGGATTTATATTCCTTGAAGACAGCTGGTCATTTGCGTCCTTTTAAAGAGTTGTTGAGCCACCTGGAGGTTCATCTGAGTCCTCAGGGTCACCTGAGTGGTGCAAATGGGTGCTGAGCCTTCTTGGAACTGTTGAAAGGACTATGTTATAGACTGGACATAGACAATGTCGTAATCCCTCCCCTTCTGTTGAGAGAGGCCTGTTCAATTTTGATATAGATGGCCTCTTTGACCCCTCTTTCAAAACAGCAGTCCTCTCTGTCCAAAATGTAGACATAGAATGCAAATGACCAGATGTCTGCAAGGGGTATAAATCTTTCCATTCCCCACCATCCACTCAGAGCTGAAGACACTTCTTGGATGAGAAGCGAAGCGTTTTCAAAGAAAAACAAAGTCCAGTTGCCTCTTGAAAAAGCACATTCTCAATATCTTTTCCTCTGTTGGTTCTGTTGTTGTTATTTAGCAGCATCTGGACTGCAGCAGGATTTGTATTTTGTAACAGACTTCAGAGCCACCACTGATGTCTTGTCAGCATCACCACCGTATTTCTCAAGGATAGAGTCTTTGCAAGTTCTCTTCTCACATGCAGTTTAGAAGGAAGGATATAGGATAGTCATAATTTACCAACACTTACAATGTATCACAGTGGGTTTTCTCTTTGTGAGAAATAGGAATTTTACATCCTAGCAAAGAATCTTCTGCATGGATATGAACTCAGATCCCTGAGGTCAATTGCTCTCCATATTTTAAATATATGCAGAATTGTGTTTTCCATTACAAAGGGCAATAATACAGTCATAATTTGAGTCATGGAGAGAATGGAAGTGGTGGAAACCCTTCTTTTCTTCCAAAATCTGCTTCCCTACCCCTCCAATTGCTGAATATAGTCTATACCAGGGCTCTCCAACCTTGGCAACTTTAAGACTTGTGAACTTCAATTCCCAGAGTTCCTCAGCCAGCAAAGCTATTTGGTGGAGGAATGTGAGAGAAGAGCCAAAAACTGGGTGTGGAGTCAAGAGAGGAATTAGCCTGGAATCATTACGTTCCCATAAGCAATCCAGATCTAGTCCATCTTGAATTTTATTAACTCTTATCTAGTGCTAATTTTATGCTGATCTGTTAGTTGACTTGCTTTAGCAATATATCATCTTAACTGGAACTTAATATGTGGTCCTGATTCTTCACACCTGACAAGGAAGGGCTTAAACAGAGGTGGGAAAACTTGGTGTTTTGGATTATAACTCCCATCAGTGGAGTTGGCACCTCGTGGCACACAGTTCAAAAGTGGATACAATGTCCCATTTACAACCAAATGCAATTCCTTCCCCCCAACCCTCCAATTCAGTATTTTTTTTAACCCCTTGGTGAACATAGGATTGAAAAAAGGGGAGATGAAAGATTTCAGTAATGCAATATAATTTCCTTAGGATCCAAGCCTTGCTTTGAAGCAATGCTTCTATGCAGAAAATTTTGTGGGGGAGCAGAAAGTGAATTTTCACCAGGCAATAAGGCAGATCAGCTATTTGGCAGATAATACCAAATTACCTTTCCAGAATTTCTGGAAAGTAATTCAAAAGTCAAAGAAAGCAATAATGTCTTTTGAAAGTAAAAGGTTAATGCAAAGACTATTCCAGCAAATCTTTTCCCTGAAACAAATAAGCAAAGAACAGGTGGGGGGGAATCTACTTATGGAGATGATTGATATATATTCTTACATTTTTACAATTCTTTTAATAATTTACAATTCTTACATTCCCTCTGTTAACAGGAAAGATTCTTACAGATGCGGAGGTTAAGAAAGAAGGCTTCAAGTTAAAACAAGAAACTAACATTCAACTAAAGTAAATCAGGCGAAACCCGACTATATATTTTACTATTGCCTCAGTCAAATTGATGTATCTTTATTTATCTTGTTTCTTATTTCATGATGAGGATTTTTTTTTTCAGGTAGTATCACTTCAAAGGAGTAACAGAATAATGTCCAGTTTTACTATCTCCAAACCAATGGGAAAGATGTCAGTTGGACAATATTGACCAGATTAATTTAGGCCTGCAGTTATGGAACGTAGACAACAATAGTTAAGTTTATCCTTGTTAAGATGGTGTATAGACAGATTAAAAATCTGATGAAAAATGGAAGACCTGCTGCTTCCATTCAAGGTTTTGAATTCAGCTTCACCCTCCATTTTCCATGTAGTGTTTTGGTCCAATACTTTGAATATATGATTATGGGGAAGATAATGTACTGCTAAGACCATTAGGCCATTGGGAGATTATGACTGATTATGGATCTCTCTGAACTGATGGGTCAGACAGAGCTATGAGTTCAAGCCTATTACGGCTCATCTGTTTGTTTGCAGGAACTATCTATCATTTGATGAGTATCTTATTGAACAAAGAAATCATTTCAGCTCCTTGAGCTCTGTCAGGCGCAAAAGATGAGGTACACATGTGAAGGTCCAATTAAACTGATTTATTGCTACTCATGCCTTTGCATAGGAATCTTCTCAACTATTGGTTGACACCTGCTGGGAGTTAAGATAAGGCTCAACAGTACTCAAAGGGTGGGGTGGACTCTGTGGCTACGTAGGGATTCTAGGCTGATCCTCCCTTTCACTCTTTCCCCAGATTCTGACACTCCTTCTCCTACAATTTCACGAATTTGTTTTTATTCTCTCTCTGATTGCATTCCTGGAATGGGTTGTAATGAACATGTTAGTGCATGTGGCCAATTCAGACAACCAAGAACTGCTGTATATCTAAACTGTTGTTTAACTCTTGTTGCATTGGGGGTAAAGAAGGTATGCTCAGAATGCTAAAGTTACAGTAGTGCACAGGTTTTGAATGTGTAATTTGTGGAAACAAAGGAAGTGAATGGTGAAAGCATAGACCTTGACAGCTGGGAGATGATAGATAGATAGATAGATAGATAGATAGATAGATAGATAGA
>NW_020716984.1:239261-252739 GCF_900518725.1 Notechis scutatus | reverse complement strand
AAAAAATGCAAGTAGAAAAATAGGGACCCCTTTGGTGGGAAGGGAACAGCGCTCCGTGCGCCTTCGGTGTTTAGTCATATGAATATATAGGAAGCATAGAAAGGTGCCTTTGGTTTAGACAAGGCTATGAGACACATAGTTCGAAATTCCACATCACCAGAAATTTCTCTTTTGAGTAGCCATTTTTCCTACTGGTTCTGAAGGTAAGTTGGAAGTAGCTGTGCACTTTGGACTTGCTAGAAGAGCCCAACATAGTTATACAAAGAACTGACAACTCCTTCTTGGGCATGTGAGTACAGATACTCCTTGACTTACAACCATTTGTTTAATGACTGAAGTTACGACAGCACTTGAAAGAAATGATTTATGATCGTTTTCCACAGTTATGACTACTGCAGCCTCGCCATGGCCATGTGATCAAAATCCGGATGCTTGCAATTGGCCCACATCTATGATGGTTGCAATGTCCCAGGGTTCATGGTGACCTTCTGACAAGCAAAGTCAATGGGGATGCCAGATTCACTTAACCATCGTGTCACTAACCTATTAACTGGAGTGACTCACTTAACAGCTCTGGCAAGAAAGGCCGTACAACGGGGCAATGGTGATTGAAGGACTTGAAAATGTGGGATCTGTTGCAGTCGTAAGCCGAGGAGTACCTATCACTCATTAGAACAGGGGTGTCAAACTCAAGGCCTGGGGCCAGATCTAGCCCATGGTGTGTGTCATGCCCCTGTTGGAATCTGGGGTCGAGCAGCTGACAGAGAGTGGGAGTCTGGCTCCAGTGGCTGTAGAGGAAACTGGGGAAGGGCAAAGTCTGGCTGGGCATTCAGAGGAAGACCCAGGCCCATCCCCTCTTCATCCTAGGGCATGCAGGGAGGAACGGATAAGGGAACAACGTGGGTTACGGGGGTTATGGGGGAGAAAAGGGCCCTGATTCCCTTCAATTAGCTGCTGCTGGGAAAACAGGATTTTAAAAGGGCATTTGCACAGCACTTTGTTGGAAGCAAATCGTGCATTATCTTTGTTTGTCAAGTCTTATCTGGGTTCGGGTATGCTCCCAACTGTGTGTGGTTTGCAATTCCTTATCCTGCCTTGTCTCATTAATTGCTGCAGCATGATGTGTTGGTTTTTATTTCTAATTTATATGTACTTTGGGTTCTGACTGAATTTCTTCCCTTTAAAAACTGTTCTTGGGAGAGTTTTTTCTCCAGCCAATGATAACTGGACATTGGGGGTCAAGTTGGAGGTATTACAGGGACTTTACCTACTTTTGTGACTTTGTTGCTTTTGTGCCATGTTCTGGGTCATCACAGGGTGCTTATCTCTGGCCTGTGGGGCCACCCTGGAAACAGCGAAGGACTGGCCCGTGTTGTCTCTGCCAGTGAAAATGGAACTTGTGAGGGCTGCAGGCATCCCTCCCAAGTTCCGTTTTCACTGGCAGAGGGCTTCAGGAGGCCATCACAGACAAAACGGAGCTTGGGAGCCTGTTTTTGCTGAGAGAGTGCTCGGGCCACCACAGGCACCCGACATGAGTGACATTGAGCCAGTCCCCCTCTGACCCCCGAGGTCAAACACAACCCTGATGTGGCTCTCAATGAAATCAAATTCAACACTCCTGTGTTAGAAGATGTCAGCCAACAACTCAAGAGGAGCCGACAGTGACTCCCTCGCGAAACAAGGACCCTTCTTCAGACTCACCCATGAAATAGCTGGTAATTTTGCAGAGCGGGCTGCCAAAAATAAAATCCTGTAGGAGGTTGGGGATCAGGGTGAAAGGCATGCAGAAGAAGCACAGCATGAGGTCGCTGATGGCCAGTGACAGCAGGAATAAGTTGGTGACCGTCCTTATCCTCTTGTTCCTGATCAGCACTGTGATCACCAAGGTATTCCCCGCGACGCTGAGTAAAAAAATCAAGGAATAGAGGAAGATCCGTACTGTCTGGTCCAATTCTGCAAGGCAATGGGAACAATAATCAGAATCGAAAGAAGCACTGTGTGGAATAATCACATGCTGAGGCGAGGTGGCGCAAGTGGTTAGAGTGCAGCACTGCAGGCTACTTCTGCTGACTGCCGGCTGCCTGAAATTTGGCAGTTCGAATCTCACCAGGCTCAAGGTTGACTCAGCCTTCCGTCCTTCTGAGGTGGGTAAAATGAGGATCCAGATTGTTGGGTGGTGGTGGTGGTAATATACTGACTCCGTAAACTGCTTAGAGAGGGTTGTAAAGCACTGGGAAGCGGTATATAAGTGCTATTGCTATTTCTAATGTCAAAGATTCCCTCTAACACTGAGAGAGCAAGCCACTTGTATGTAAACAAAGAGAAAAAACAAAGAACTTAGAGCACTGCTGATATTACCTGCAAAAAAAAAAACAACCAAGTTCAGAAAGCATAAAGGACACCACAGTGTGTGCTGCATTACATGGGCCGCAGTGGTGCAGTGGTTAGAGTGCAGTACTGCAGGCTACTTCTGGCAACTGCCTGCAATTTGGCAGATAGAATCTCACCAGGCTCCAGGTTGACTCAGCCTTCCATCCTTCCGAGGTGGGTAAAATGAGGACACAGATTGTTGGGGGAAATAGGCCAACTCTGCAAACCACTTAGAGAGGGCTATAAAGCGGTATATAAGTCTAAGTGCTATTGCTGTGCTAAAGGGTGGAAGCACTTTCTTTCTACATCAGAGGTGTCAAACTGAATTTCTTCCAAGGCCGGATCAGCATTGTAGTTCTCCTCCATGGGCGGCCGGGGGTGGGTGGGGGAAAATCACCTCCAGCAGCACCCTGCCGGCCAAAACAGGGTGCCCCTGCACTCTGTTTTGGCTGGCAGGGTGCTGCAGGAGACCGTCCAGGCCAAAAACGGGGTGCGAAGAAGCAGTGCATGGTTTCCCCGTGCCTGATTTTTACTAGCAGAAGCACCTCAGGCCAGTCCTTTGCTATTTCCAGGCCAGCCAGATTTAAGCACCCTGTGAGGCAGATCAGGCCTTGAGTTTGACATCACTGTTCTACACGGGGGACGATATGCATGGAGAATAAGGTTCCAAGATTTAGTATGATTATGATTGTTACTAATATTAATACAGTTGATGTGAATGCAATGAATATTATTGTAAATAATGTGATTATTATTTCCTAAAATGATTTATACCCAGACAACATACTGTTCAATTGAAATTGGAATTTCTGTATGCTATAAAATAAAATAAAAACTTATTACCAAACAAACAAAAAAAGGATCCAAGATTTCTGGGTTTAATCCTTTTAAAAAAGGGGGGTAGTTTTTCTCACAGAGACTTGAAAGCTAGAAAGAAACCAGTAAGGCAAGGCTTGCCTCCTCCATGAGTAGCTTGCTCTTAGTCCTCCTTAAGTGGGACTCCTACAATTACTTGAAGGGAAGTGTTACGTTTGGAGAATAATGGAGACCAGACATCTGATCAGTGACTTCAACTCTTTAATGACAGTAGATAGAACAGAACAGAGCAAGGCTATGGGCAGCAGTAACCCTTTTATAGGGTTGGCTGCTACCCTATTAACCAATAATATGTGCAACAAGTTCAACTAATACCCAATAAGAAGTGTCCTAATATTGGCCAATCAGGGGCTTGTTATGGACCAATCCTTGTTCGTTGTTTAAGGACCAATCAGGTGTGCAGGCTTTCAAAACCCGCTTTACATTTGGGCTTAGTTACTTTTTATTGATTCACAACAGGAAGGGTCTTTTCAAGTCTTTGCTCCCACCCATCATTTCTTTCTATTGCTAGTACAGTGTGTTAAGCCTGGATTCCCCAACGGGTGTTAAGGAAAACAAACTAAACAGAATGTGCAGCGAAGTCAGATAGGAAGACAGGTAAATGTGTGAGATACATTTTCTAGTTAACACGCAGTAAAAATACAGATACGCTTGTGCTATCAAAAATTATAATTTATTCCATTTAAGAATTATAGCATAGTCATTATAAACAGTCCATTAGTCAAATACCAAATTCAGTCAAGTCTTGTCGAGGATACTCTAATTGCAAAGTCCGTGTCGAATAGCCAGTGTCAGTACACATATAATAAATCTGTCCAAAACTTATCTTCTCTCCGTTGAGAAATATCTTCAAAGTAATCCAACACTTCTTCTCCTCCCCGATCCAGCAAGAACGCAGTCTTCAATAAGCCAGCCAGTAAGAGCCAGAGAGTGCCTTGCTGCTTATATAGTACTTTTACAGCTGCACCCTTAATTACATTCCTTTAGCTTAAAGTCACATACACTTTATGTGACAAACCATGATTCATCATTTTATTATCTTTACCCAAAACGGTTAGGGTAAAACAATGTTATCCCTAACACAGTGCATCTGCCAGAGGTCTTCAAAGTGGGCTTCAATTTTTTTTTAGCAAAGGTTCTCTGCTAGGTTGCTGGGTGGGTGTGGCCATGGTGGGTGAGGCCTAGTTGCCCTCCTGCACCATGGCAGTGGAGTTTTTGCCCTCCCCGGGCTCCGGAGGCTTTCCTTGAGCCTCCAGAAGGGGGAAAACGGCCTCCCCGGGCTCCAGAGGCTCTCTGGAAGCCAGAAACAGGCCCATTTCCAGCCTTCCCGAACTTCCGGGAGGCCATTTTTCACCCTTCCCAAGACTCCATGCATGCCCTGCCCTTACCTGAATCCAAAATGGGCTTCATGGGGACTCCTGAGAGGAGCAGGATGGGGTGGGCGAAGCCAGCCAGGGATGGAATTTGGGGGTTCTCCGAACTGCACAGAATCTTAGCTAGGGGCTCTCCCGAACCCCTGCGAACCCCCAGCAGCCCACCCCTGGGTCTTCTCCTCTCTAAACCCATGAGCGGTGTCCCCCTTCACTACGGTCTGTCTGGAAACCATCGTTAGCAGTGATGAGGTGCCAAGCACGAGGTTTTCCAGGGGTTCAAAATGAAATGATGTGAAGGGGACGGATGACATTTGGAGAGGAGAAGTCATAAGCGGGGGGTGGGGGGAGTGAAGTAGACATGCTCCAACTGATTTCTCTCCAGTTAGAAGATCCTGAGCAACCTGTGCCAGTTAGCTCAAAATAGGGAAGCATGATAAATAGAGGAAAGGGCTAATCAAGTCTCTTGCTTGATGCTGCTCTTCTACAACATCCTTTTCTGCCAGCCTGATTGGAGAAATCTTATATTTGCTCTCAGTTTTGTGTCTCTGTCCCCCAAAGAATTGGGAAAGGATGACGTTCTAAGTTAGTAGAACTGGAGGATAGCTTTTCGCTGGTAAAGTTAACAGGGGCAGTAATCTTATACAGGGGGCCACCAAAAGAGGAGGGAGTCAAGTTCAACCTATGCTCCAAAGCCCTGAAGCAGGACAAGAAGCAACGGATGGAAACTAATAAAGGAGAGAAGCAACCAAGAACTGAGGAGAAATTTTCTGACAGGGAGAACAATCAGTGGAACAATTCACTTTCAGAAGTTGTGGGTGCTCCATTACTGGAAGTTTTTAAGAAGAGATTGCACAATCATTTGTCTGAAATGATATAGAGTTTCCTGCTTCAGCAGGGGGTTGGATTAGAAGACCCCCAAACTCCCTTCCAGCCCTGTTATTCTGTTATAAACAGAATCCAGGGCAACCTCCAGACTATCTCTGGTTGCTTTCACTACCCTCTAAAATGTAGTTTAATCAGCATATGTGCTCCTTCGATTGCTTTCCATCTTCTTTGTAACATGCGCCGTGGTTTGTTTTTTTAAAGGGGTTGATTTACTAGGCTTCTAAAAGGTTATGCCTGCTTATTGCACCACAATGCAGCTAAACTTTAAAGTTTTACCATTTTTCGACTAGACGTAGCAGGAGACTAATACATAATTGCACATTTGAGTGGTGAATTCCTCCCACATACCTTTTACTGCAGCCCTCAAAAGTGTTCACTGGAATATTTGAACTTCGTTCTCTCAGATCTTTTCGATCCTGCCCTGCCACTTTTAACATTTCTGGCACCACCGGCAGTTTAATCTGAACATTAACGGGCTTTTTGCTTCTGCTTTTCCTCTTTCCCTCATCCACAAATGTCACTTTTCACACAGCCTGACTTGAAAGCCTTCATAAATTGTTTACTTTAGATTAGCTAAACCCAGCCGATGCCTTCTTTATTCTTCGAAGAGCACTCACCTTTGAAAGTCCGGGGAGAGTGGTCCAAGCAGAAAATGGTGTAATTTTCCAAGTCGAGTTCGCAGAGCAGGGCAGAGATATTAGAGCTGAGGTCAATCAGACTGCCGTTGAAGATATCCATCCTTTATTCTCCCGAAATAGGTCTGCATAATTTTCCCACTAAGCGACCATTTTTGGATAAAGGGAAGCTAGCCTTGGCAAACAGGCAGGCAGTTATCCAAAGACAGCTGTCCTACAGCCGCCCATGCAGAATGATAAGACCAAAGTAGTCTAAGGAGCATGAAGGATGGATGCTTCTTAGCAAGACATGAGAAAGCTGGAGACTGCAGAAAGAGACGCATGTGTGCACGGCATAAGTCTTTTTCCCTCCCCTCCCTGCTAGGCCCACCCCTTCCCTGTAATTGACTGTGAGGATCACAACCATCCTGGAGAATGATTACAGAATTAACCCCTTCCACCATCGAACTTGATAAACCTGGCATTTTCTTCAAGCCTCCTCCATCTCCCAGGCAATCCGTCAATTGCAGATGGAACTACCACAGATCAAGTCCTTGATAGCCCCTTTCAAGACGTGTTTTCCTCAGAAGTGCTGCCTGGAGTTCAGCTTGGACTTTCAGAGAGGCAGAATATGACAGCTTGAGGCAATTGTGTTTCCTGAGGAGTTTTTTTTTCTTTTTTTTTTTTTTTTTAAAAATTACCTTTTTATCTGCCACCCGTTTCTCTGACACATGCAGAAAACCACACACCTCTTTTGGGCTTCTCGATTGTGAAAATGTTTCTTTTATTTTTTAAAAAAATGTGTCTAAATCCCCCCCCCCTTTTAAATTTTAAAACTTTATTGAAATTTGAAACATTAAAATACAAGTAAATCTAAAAAATAACTTTGTACAATTCACCATCTTCTCTGTCAGTACTGAAAAATCTTAGTTATATTCATACATTTCTATACATTTCTAATTAATCATGTACATATATACATATTTATATCTTATTCTAATCTATGCATTTCATATTCCTACTATCTATCCATTGGTACCAATTATCCCAAATTGAGTAATATTCGGAGTCTTCCTTATTATTTAATTCTATAGTGAGTTTGTCCATTTCTGCACAATCGAATTTTTTTTTTTGAATTACTAAACTATCTGTCAGTATAGTGGTCATTTTCCAAGATTGAGCAAGTGCAATTCTCGCTGCTGTAGTGATGTGTAAAATAAAATATTGTGTCTTTTTAGGATACTAACCCTAACCCTAAATTCTCTTTTATCCAAAGGCAGTGGGCAGAAGAAATACCGCTAGAAGCCATTTTTGTTGTCACAGCTCTCTGTGCAAATTGCAGGCAGGTTTAGAGACGGTCAGTTTTCTAAAACGACAGCACCGAGAGAAATTCCTGACCCCGGAAAGAGTATAATGAGTGCAAGTTCTGCTTTTTCAAAGAAAGCACCCAGAACTGAGGCCTGCTGCAGGAAAAAAAAACACCCTTCTATAGGGTATACATAGACTGTTAAGAAGAACAGTTCCAGAAATTATAACAATTTGGAAGCATTAGTTGTAGGAGCTCTCAGTTACGCTCTGGGTTTTGACAGAGAATAAACTTTGTGAGCAATTTTAAGGCAAGGGTTCTACTAATCTGAAATCTGAAATCATTGGATCTGCGACCTACATAGAAGTTGGCAAGGTGAGGGGAGTTCTCATTTGAAGCAAGGAAATGAGATGCGTGTTGAATTTTTTCCCCCCCTTCCTGTCATTTTCTTCTCAAATTCCTTGGATTTTCTTGGTGGTGGTGAGTGGGAGCATTCTTTCCTCGCTATCAGTCCACCCTCTCTTCTGCCCTTTGGGAGTGAAATCACACAAAGAAGCTT
Organism: Notechis scutatus; assembly: GCF_900518725.1. The sequence goes on along the minus strand of NW_020716984.1, from coordinate 244,756 downwards.
CTTCTCCTTCTCCTTCTCCTTCTTCTTCTTCTTTTTTCTGCTTCTGCTTCTTCTGCTTCTGCTTCTTCTGCTTCATCTTCATCTCCTCCTCCTTCATTTCTTCTTCTTCCTCCTCCTCCCCTTCTCCTTGTTGTCCTTCTTCTTGTTGTTGTTTTTCTCCTCCTACTCCTCCTACTCCATTTCTTCTTCCTCCCCCTCCCTCTCCTCCCTTTCTTGTTGTCCTTCTTCTCATTGTCGTCATCCTCCTCCTCCTCCTCCTTCTATTTCTCCTCCTACTCCTCTCTAATTTATTCCTTGAAGATGCTCTTCACAGTTCATACATCCCATAAGATCTTCCCATTTGGACTTAAAGGCAAGGAAAGGGGAAAAGCAAATTTTTGTAGACGTCTCTTTCTGTAGAAAGTTCTCTGCACATGAAAAATTGAGCCAGGTGCTATTTACTCACAAATTGACTGTGTTCATTTCTTGAATAGGGTTCTTCTTGGGAACCCTTGAACTATGATCTTAAGTTTCCATGGGATTCTGGATTTCTAGAAGCTCCATTGATTTATTTTAGAGCCAGCCTTTCCTTCAGGAATGCAAGGATGGTTAGATAATGTTCCACCTATTTTTCCCCATGAGGTAGATTGGACTGAGAAAGAATGACTGGCCCAAAGTCTTCTCACAAACTTGTCTAGCTGAGTGGGACCTAGAATCTGGCTGTCCTAGTCCAACACTTAGAATCATTAAACATTCTAGTATTTAATATTAAACCATAACAGTTCTTTATTATGGTCTCAGGCCAGAATTCAGCAAGTTAACAAAATAATTGAACAGTTTGTGTTTCAGGTAATATAAAATATAAATAGACCACTGAGGTAATCAAAATGGACTGAATTTTATGAATAATACAATGAAACCTTGCCACCTTGAAGTAACAAATCATACTGCCTTGAATAATACAATGAATTTTATGAATAATACAATAAAACCTTGCCACCTTGAGGTAACAAATCATATTGCCTTGGCAAGAATAGCCAAGTGTAAAATAAGTGAAAATGTATTATATATGAGTTTGTCTTCTTCAGGAAGCTTCTTCAGCTCTGACTGTATGGTAGGGAAGAAGCTTCAGCACAGCTGAAGAAGCTTCTTGGATGAGAAGTGAAATGTCTTCAAAGAAAATCCAGAAGCCTCTTGAAAAAAGCACTTTTGGGACAACCATGACCTGGATGGTTGAGAATCTCCATAGACATCTTCCTCTGATCCCAATCCAAGCGCTAAGGTAGGTTAAAGATGTCTTTACCTGTTCAAGTTTTTTTTTAAAAAAAAGTTTTCTCTTTCCTCCTTTCTTTGTGCTGCAGTCATAATCTAACATACTTCATTGCCAGTGTGGAAACAAGATCTATTTCATCTTATTGGCACTAAAGGATCCTGACGTAAATCTTTTTCTTTTTGGTTGCTGGACATTTTGGCTTGACTATAGAAAAAAGGGACGCGGTGGCTCAGTGGCTAAGATGCTGAGCTTGTCGATCAGAAAGGTCGGCAGTTTGGCGGTTCGAATCCCTAGCGCCGCGTAACAGAGTGAGCTCCCATTACTTTGAACCTAGCAGTTCAAAAGCATGTAAAAATGCAAGTAGAAAAATAGGGACCACTTTGGTGGGAAGGTAACAGCGTTCTGTGCGCCTTTGGCATTTAGTCATACCGGCCACATGACCTTGGAGATGTCTTCAGACAGCGCTGGCTCTTCGGCTTTGTAACAGAGATGAGCACTGCCCCCTAGAGCCGGAAATGACTAGCATGTATATGTATGTGCGAGGGGAAACTTTACCTTTTATAGAAAAGTAGAGATTTCTAGCTTCTTCAGTGGCTCACAAAGTACCTCTCTAGTGGTCTAAGGCTCTCAAATTCACTGTTTCTTAAACACAGTTTTAGCACTCTTGTGAAAAAGTTCTTTTGTAATGCAAAAACAAACCAACAAATCATAAACTGAGGAAGAAAAGTGGGATTTGCCAACTCTGCTGCAGATTTGGTTTTTAAGGACTGCATTCTGTTTTTCCAGTATTGAGAGGGTTGATGGTGGCTGTAATTTTGTACTCATTATTGGGGAAAACAGGTAACGTTTCATTTATCTGCTTTTCATTATTTTATTCCAATTATCAGATTTAGATATTTGGCAGACTCTGGTGCCTTCAACACGGAAAATACAGGACAAATTTTTTAAAAAAGAGAAAGATAGTACTTCCAATTGTAATTCTAAATTAAATCAGTGGTCTGTCATAATCATGCTATTGACCAGAGGTTAATTGAATTTAAAATTGGTTTCTTGGCCTGATGGAATTACAGGAAAGCTATACCTCTGAGGAACAGCACATCCAAACTGTGGGATCTGTTTCCCAGAAAGGCTGACCCTCAGCTCCTGTACCCTGCACCTCAAATAGGGGCAGGATCCTTCAGCAAGCCTTCCATAACCGATCAGATTGGATGGCCAGAATCACATCTGGCAAGTTGGTCTCATCTCTTGGTTAGTTCTAGCCCATTTTGGCTTCTTCACAAGCTACTTATCCTCACTTTTCTCTTGGAGCATTAATCAAGGTTGGAACTCACTAGTTATCAGTCAGTTTCTTCCTTCCACTTTACTCAGTTCAAGGGGCATGATGGCTCAGTGGTTAAGATGATGAGCTTGTCAGCTGGAAAGCCGACAGCCCGAGTTTAAGACCCGAGCGCTGTGCGATGGAGTGAGTTCCCATCATTTGCCTCAGCTCCTATCCGCCTAGCAGTTTGAGAGTATGCAAATGCTAGCAGATAAATAGGTACCACTTTAGTGGGAAAGTAACGGCACTCTCTGTTTTGCCACACACTCTGCACTGCAGCGTGATGTCCTGCTGGCCACATGACTGTGGAAATATCTTTGGATAGCATTGGCTTAATGGCTTAAAGAAACGGGGATGCGCCATGCCCCTGGAAGTCCGCTACAACTAGCATAGTAAAACCTGCGGGGACTCCTTTACATTTGATTTAATTCAGTGACCCATCAGCCAGGCTATTTTTTTGGGATGTGGCTTTTAAAACAGCCTGAGACCCATCTTCAGAAAGAGTCTGAAGACATGGATCTCTTCTTCTTCTGATCCTATTCTAATCCCACCTCATTGGAAAGCCCAGAATAACATAATTGGAAGGGACCTTGAAGGTCTTCTAGTCCACACCCTTGCTCAAACAGGAGACCCTATACCATTCTGGACAAATGGCTATTCAGTCTCTTCTTAAAAATCTCCAATGGTGGAGAACCCACAACTTCTGGAGGCAGGCCATTTTACTGATTAATTGTTCTAACTGTTAGGAAGTTTCTTCTTAGTTCCTAACTTATACAAAGGACAACAGTTGAAGATTATTCCTTCTGCTTTGAAAGGAGCGGATTCAAAGTCAGTGGAATCCATAATCTATAAATTGCATTCCCTAATTGTCCTACTGTCAACTAAAAAAATACTTTTTTTGGTCTTTTTAGTTGCCAGCAGAAAGGGGGGTGGGGAATTAGTGCATTCCTTAAATGCTTCAGATAATTGCTAGGCAGCCAAAGCTGTTGGTGCGCAAGATTATTACTGGAGAGCATGATTGATGACTTTTGGCTATGGATGTGTCTCATTGGAGAATATACATACAGGGGTTGGGAGGAAGACCAGGGTCAAGGGTTAAATGAATGATGTGTCTTAGAGTTGACTGCACCCAGGTAACGCCAACATGGTCACTCCTAATAAATCATATTTTTTTTTACTCTGAGGGATACGGCTAGAGACGTATGATTTGAATGGGGGTGTATTGTTGGAGCCTTGACACCTACATTAAAACTGCAAGGACAGTGCAATCTTAGCTATGGAGGCAAAATAGGGCCCAGGGATTTCCAGGTATGTCTACCTGATTACAGTTCTTCATTTGATAAGCAGACAAAATTAGCCTAGAGAAAAATTAAAGAGTATCTCTACAACTTGACTTATCACAGAAAAGAAATAGTGACCAAAAGGCAGGGTTGTTCACCAATGTTCAGGTTTGGTGGATTCTTTCTCTGCCACCCAGCAAAGCTGAGATCCTTTGAGCATATCTGCATCAAAGCTGTAAATTTTATCAGATTAATTAATAAATTAAGACAGTGAAGCATGCATTTGGCTTTGGGCAGGGGGAAATCATCTTGACAATTAGATGTGGGTCATCATTGATTACACTGATAATATGAGAGGCTTAAGAGGCACCTGCATTAATTAAGCTTTTGATAATATGCAAATGTATTTAAACATCACTGATTAAAGACTATAATCAACCAAAGGGCTTTTAAAGAGCCTCGGTGGTTCAGGGGTTAGAGTGCAGTACTGCAGGCCACTTCTGCTGCCTGCTGGCTGCCTGCAATTTGGCAGTTCAAATCCCACCAGGCTCAAGGTTCTTCCATCCTTCTGAGGTGGGTAAAATGAGGACCCAGATTGTTGGGGGCAATAGGCTGACTCTGTAAAATTACTTAGAGAGGGCTTAAAGTACTATATAGCGGTATATAAGTCTAAGTGCTATTGCTATTAAATTGAATCTCTTAATGACTGCCCTATTCCTTGTACAGGAAAATATGATGGAAGCAAAGAGATACAATGAGAAATTTCTCATCCCATATTAGTCTAAAGCAGGGCTCCCCAAACTTGGCAACTTTCAGACTTGTGGATTACGTGCTGCCTGGGGAATTCTAGGAGTTGTAGTCACAAATCTGAAAGTTGTCAAGTTTGGAGAGCCCTGATCTAAAGAGAAACCATTCCACATTCTTAAAACCAAACTGTACCAAGAAGTTATCTGAAATAGTTTATGTAATTGCCTGTGTGTGTTTTCAGAGCATCATCAGTCGTTTTCCTTTCATAGAGGCATGCAGTTCTCCTGTTCTATGGTGGTGCGACTATGATTATTATTTATCATTTATTTCTTAGATTGATTACCTGCCTTTCTTCCAGAAATCCAAGACAACTTCCAATTGATTGATTGATTGATTGATTAACTTTATATGCTACACTTCTCATGGTCAATGTCTCTGGTTTATCAAAGCAGTGCCGGTCAATGTCAGGTTAATGTCAATGTCAAGTCAATGTCACATTAATGTCAAGTCAATGTTGGTGTCAATGTCATGTCAGTGTCAATGTCAATGTAATATTAATGTTGATGCCAATGTGTTGTCAATGTCCCACTAATGTCAACGTCATGTAATGTCAAAGTAATATCAATGTCAACATCATATCAATGTCATTGTCAGCATCATGTTAATATCCATGTCAATGTCATGTCAATGTCAGTGTCTTGTCCAAGCACTCCTCCTTCCATTCCTTCCTTCCTCCATAACAACAATCCAGGGAAGTAGGAATTGCCTCCAAGTCACACTAGGATTTTCCATGGCAGAGGGTGGACTATCTTGAATTTGGGATTCCTTTCTCCTGATTCAGTATTGCAACCATTAACAGCAGTTATATATTTTATTGACATTGATTGTTCCCTGAAAG